>JABSTQ010005659.1:0-203074 GCA_013358835.2 Ixodes persulcatus | reverse complement strand
CTTTGTGCACTTCGGAAAAGACGGGAACGATATATGATGCTAGACGAACAATACTTTCATTACAAAGAAATCAGGTTGACCATGATGATATGCGAGTTGGCATTGTCCACCAGAGACAGTTTCAAGCTTGAGAAAAACCCTGTACAATGGGTCACAACTTGTTTCAGATATGACAACAAAAACAGTCATAATTCCTTATAGCTGGGGAGGACGAGATGAACTACCTGTGCGAGTTAAAAGACGGGATACAAGTCTTTCTATCGTGAACATCACCAACTCTGACATCATCCTCAAGGAGCGCCAGACAGTTAAGCGTGGAGACCTGGTCGAACTTCAGGATACCGATGAGCTAATGATTTCACAACGTGTAGTCCACTACGTTGAGTGTGGAAAGGAGGGCCTGTCTACAATCAACATGGAAGAGAACAAGGTCGGACGTCTGTGACCAAGGGACTCAAGAAAAGAAATCTGTGAGTGTTGAACAAAAGTGTGAATGCTTGCAATGAGCACCAAGAAACTGAAATGCATGTCAGTTGCGGCCATGGCTATACAGAGAAACCAGGGTGTTCAGCCGCGGGTTACCGTGGGTTGACCGATCCTTACCGCGCATCATGGACAGAGCGGCAACTACTTCGGCAAATCACCAACGAGCTTAAGACCAATACAAGTGAGGGACAGCGAGGCGGAGTACAGCAGTTCAGTGATCCTAGTTAAAAAGAAGCAGAAGAAAAAAATCATAGTCAAAAAGAAAGCAAGAAAACAGCCAAAGCGTTTCCAAGACGTGACAAACTCTAACTGACTGAGGACAGCCAGCAAGTCAGATTTGGCCGATTGTTGTCGTGTGGCGTATAGTGTGCGCCAACAATCATATCATGGTGTTTTTAGAAGAGCATCAGAAGCCAGCACGAGACCGAACAAACATGTCTGTCTCGTGGTGTTGGACGGGTCCCATGAGTACTATGTATTCTCCTTTCTTGAATTATTTTACTTGAACATATTTTCTCAACTTTTAACAGTATCGACAGTCGCATTCCTGCTGATTTGATTCAACTGATCCGCGGTAATGCGCTTGACATGCTCGATCACGCCGTCTGATCAGAAAAGCCGCTCGGGCTGGTATCCGAGGCTCACTACTTACTTTGGTTGACTCGCTTTATGGTGGGTTAATACACAACGCGTGCTACCCATGGGCAGATTTAGAGGGGGTGTGTGGGGGGGGGGGGGTCCGGATGTCCTGACCCCCCTCTGATTTCTGCATTGTAAAATTTAGGGCGTAAAACGAAGGAGAGGGGGAGGGGGTTCCTAAACATATGGTACGCTGACCAACACCTGCCCCACCTCCCCCCCCCCACCCCCCCCTCAGGAAATTCCTGCATCCGCCCCTGGTGCTACCATGGGTCAATGTCCCAAAGCTATCCAGCTCTTTCTGGAGTTTCACAAGGCTCCGTACTTGGCCCAACTTTGTCCTTGTTCTATGTTAACGACATGCCGCAAAACAATAACACCCTACTTGAACAGTAGCCAGACGACAGGTCCATTGTCGCCCGCATCACTTCTCCCGACTGCTCTTTCCGCCTTCAAGCTACATCACTTGCTTTTCAGAGTGGGCGCATGCAAACTGCCCGACCATGAGTGAGGGTAAGAGCATAGTGATGCGTTTTCGTAACACCAAGACTACCAGTATTCCCCTATACACTATCTCAGAATCCCCCTTATGGAAGGTACAACGCGCGTCAATCCTTGGGGCAACGCTTGTAATGTTTGTACCAGCACTGGACTTATCTCTCCACATTTCAAACATAGTGGCTAAAGCTCGGTGCACTTTGGGCTTCGCGACACGGTTGTAGAAATTCTGTGGCTTTTCAAGACTTGCTTTACACTGCACTTGTTCTAACCAAAGTTGGAGCACTGCGTATATGTGTGGCACCCATACCGAGTCCACTTGGCTTACCAGCTGGAGGATGTGCAACACCGTGCCATTTGGACACTGTTCACTTGTCCCGACCTCTGACGTGATACGCTTCTATCATAAGAGACGTGGTTGCAGCATTCGAAGTGGCAGACGGAAAAGCACCGCCACACTGCGACTCCTGTTGCCCTCCAATTACTGCACCTTGGACCGGTCGCTCAAAGGCTCCTACATCTCAGTGGTTCGACGCAGTAAACGAACAGGACAGCCTCTGTTTTTATATTCCAGAACAGTACAGCATCAAAACGCGGTGTTGCCCCCGCTGCAGTTCGGGACTTTCTCGGGGTCCCACTCGGCGTTCAGATGCCCTTTCCTGAAATTCGTGAAGAATTGCGAATTTTGTGTCGTGAACTTTCTCGGCACTTGACTTAGCCCCGTCACCTAGTTATAATTTGTGTTGTTTGTTTTTCTTAACATCCTTCTTCTCAACCTTAGGCGATAGGCTGACAGGCACACTGCGTATGGGTTTTTGCCGTTCTGTCAAGCCTCGCACGTCGTCCCGGACCACATGTCGTGCAAATAAAAATTACTATTACTATGCATAGGTCACTACAAAGGTTTGGAATTGATGCAAACAAACAAGGCAGAAACAAAAATTAAGTGTGGTACAATTGAAGCCTCCTTTGTTCCTACCTTAAAATATTGAACAAGCGCCCCCTCAAAATTTGAAGATAATCGCGAAAAAATAGGGGATGGGCACATCTGAGATCATCAATTTTACATATTTATGTACTGTGCATATTTCTTTAGATGTTTCAAATTTGGGGGTGGGCACTTAGTGCGGAATGGGCAGATGCACGGTATTCTAAGGTAGATAAAAAAAAGCCCTTCATTGTCTCCAACAGTGCCGCCTTGTGTCAGCAGCGGACTTAGGCATGTTACAACCCGTCTCTTCATTTGACTTCGGTGTTGGACATCAAGAGACGAGATTTTCGAGCGGTGGCGCGTTACAATTTCAAAAGTGGTTTAAATGATTCCAAATCACTGGAACGGTTGTGATGTGCTTCTGGGGACACTCCACCATCACGTGCAACAGTTTCGTGTTGGTTCAGTGAATTAAGGCGTGGCCGCACCTCTCTCAAAGGTCACACTGTGACCGAAGAAAACGCTGCTGCTGTGAAGAGGCTCGTTAAGGAGGATCATCGGCTGACTGATGGTGATATCGAAGGGTCGCTGCAGATTAGTTCCTCGAGCGTTTCGGCGATTCTTCACGAGGATCTTTGTCTGACAAGCTTCATCTCTTGGGCGCCACAGAATTCGACGGAAGCTCAAAACCAGGCAAGATGGTGCCAAGGAATGCCATACCGATTCTAAAGTGGCAACGCTAAGAGAAAATATCTGACATTGCAAGGAGTGAGAAAACGTGGACCATCCAGTGTGCTCTCGAAACCAAGCACCAGTCATCCGTTTGGATATTGTCTGGAGAAACTCCACTGCTAAGGCTCAAAATGACAAGAGGTGTTGAAAAGAAAATGGTGGCAATCTTCTTTACAACCAATGGGCAAGTGGCCACACTGGCACTGGAAAACCAAAGACTGCACAATGATGCACCACAGTTTGCCTGCCAGCAGTTTACGAGGGGAGAGACAATAAAAATCGGCTAGAGGTGTTGAAGAAGAAACATCAGAATAGAAAAACAGAGATTAACCTGGTTTGTTAATCCCAGTTGGCTACTTTGCCTAGGGGGAGGGGGATATGGAGATTAAAAGAGAGAATTAAAAAAAGAAAAGAGAACAGTTTGGTCCTTCAACATTGAAGGGTGAAAACACAGGCCAGCCGGTGTGCAGCTCCCATCACAATCCCTAGACCAGGAACAATAAAAAGACGGACTATCACACACTACTCAACCAATTTATGCCGACAAGAAGCAAGCTGGAAGAGGCTGTCAAGACAATACAAAGAATGCCCGATCAAAGTTGTGGTTTCGATCAGTTTCACAACATGACTATTCACGGGTACATCGACTGCACAGTAACCGCACATATGGTTCCCTAAAACGCTGAAACCTGAAATAGAATAGTGCAAGCAAAGAGCATACGTCAACTTCCAACGAAACAGAAGGTGAGCTCGGCGACTGTTGGCGTCTTCGTGCACAAACACTCTCACAGTAGAGAGCACTGCCATAGCGATACTGATGACGCGCGGAGCCAAACCACGAAGACGATAGATGATCATCGGTTGACAATGGAACACACGGTGCCATCGGCGACGGTTTGCGTCTTGGGTCACGACCACTTTCACAACCGGCAGTACTGCCATAGCAATGTTGGTCATGTGTGAAGAAACAGAACACAAGGCGATCATCGGTTCACACACTCGGTAAGAATGCAGTATGGTAGACCCACAGACCAATAACAGGCAGAGTCGCTGCAACGGTGGATTTCGCGGTCACCATAGTCACGGGCTCACCGTCGTGACGCTCAAATAGGGTCAAGCAGACTCTGGCAACCCTTGCGCATCCACCGTGACCGGTGTACGTAGCACCATTTTAGAACTTGGTGGTTCATGACGGCTTCGTTTACTTATTTGACGAAATGAAGGGCAGAAATCAGCATACTGCTCTGCATTCTTGGCAGAATATACTATGGACGCCCTGTGGTTGACATACAAAGGTTCACAATTTCAGGTAACTTATCGTGCTGCATGGGCATGCGTGGGTGCACAAATACTGCTTATCAAACTGCACATACAGCGTGTCTGAAAGAAAATAATAAAGAAGTCACAAAGCCTAGAGCAGCTCACGAAAATAAGGTGGAATAACTTTCCTCCAGTCAGCCTCAGAAAGAAGCAAGACGTCTCGTTCCTTCCTGCTTCTCGGATCCGCTTGGGGGCGCGTTACTGAAATCGAGGAAAACACGCTGTTGCTATTTTTCTCCTCTCTTTTGTCTTAGAGTGTGCAGTCACAACCTGTGACACGAAGAGCTCGACGCTGTACGCAGAAAACGCAGCTGGAACGAGGACCTCGGGGTCTCTAGACGACATGTTGGAAGTGGCGAGGCACTTGCCAGGAACATACTGCACCATGAACCGGTAGCGCAGCAGCTGGATGCGGAACCACTGGACGTGACGAGGCATGAGGTCGAGGTCGGTGGAGCCCAGCAACCGGACCAGCAGCTGGTGGTCGGTTTCGACAAAAGAGCTCAGATTGTGCAGCTTTATGAACCTCTGGATGGCCCACAGGACTCCCAGCGCTTCCTTATCGATTTTGTTGTACTGCTGTTCGGCAGTAGTCAGTGAATGCGACACAAAGGCAACCGCTCGTCGCTCACCAGATGTTGCTCCTGCAGAAGGACGGTACCAAGGCCGTACGAGCTGGTGCCTGCAGAAACGGTTGCTGAATATTCTGGGCTCTTTCAAGCCACGCTGGTGCTGGATGCCACCATCTTCTTTAGTGAGTCGAAGGCTGAAGCTTAGCCAGTCCCCCAGGTCCAGACCGTGTCCTTGTTTAGGACGAGCGCGATTGGCACAGTGGCGGTGGACAGGCACAGCAAGAAATATCCGATGTGGTTCAGTATTTTAAGGAGGCGCTGGACGCCCTGCACGTCTGTCGGAAATCGCATACCCGTGATGGCGGGGTACCTTGTCGGGGTCTGGTGCTATGCCGTTGGTGCTCAACACCACACTGAGGAACTTGAGGGACGACACACCGAGGCGGCACTTGGAGGCGTTCAGCATAACTCCTGCTTGCTGCAGTCTCTCGAGGACTGTAGTTGGCTGTCGGGTTTAGACAGGTCTCTGCCAAACACCAGGTTATCGTCAACCATGTCGACGCATCCTTTAATTCCCTCGAGAATCAGTGACATGGGGCTCAGGAACACCTCTGGGGCCGACTTAATTCCGAAGGGCAGGCAGCAATAATAGAATCGCCCGAAGGGTGTAATGAACGTCATGTACTCCTGGCAGCTTTCGAAGCGGCGCAAATGGTGAAACCCGGACATTGCGCCCAGTTTCAAGAAGATGGTAGCGCTTCCCGGAAACCCGAACGCCTGGTCGACGGTCGGCATTATATGCTGCTCTCGGAGGATGACCTGGTTCAGCTTGGTTAAGCCGACGCACAGTCGATAGCCTCCCGCTGCCTTGGGAGCCCCGTCAAGGCCGGCGCACCATGCCGTAGGAGTCTCGACCACTAAGAAACGCCATTTTTTGAAGACAAGGACACGTCTCCTTTCTGCATTATTTCAATGCTGTTCAGCCTTCTTTTCCGAGAGTACCCATAGTGCGGCTAGCATGACATTGCATGCAGACGACAGCGATATTGGCCATAGTACGATCGAAGTTACGGTCTAGATCAGCATCAGAACATGACTATCTGCAGGTTGATCGATTATACCATAGTCGCACAAACGGTTCCCTAAAACACTGAAATCTTAAATGGAATAGCAACCAAGGAGCATATGTCATCTTGCTGTGAAACACAGGGAGACCTGAGCGACCTGTCGCATCTTCGTTCACAACCAATTCCAGGATAGACAGCACTGTTTTAGCAATACTGATGATGCACAGAGACACGAACGAAGATGATCCTCAGATGATGGTTGGTTGGCACTCGGACACATGGCAACATCGGCGACCAATCGCATAGTCGTTCATGACCACTTTCACAACAGACAGCAGTGCCTGAGCATGTTGGTTATGCGCAGAAAACAAAAACAGGGCGATCAACGGTTGCCGCACTCGGCAAGAATGTAGAACATTAGGCGCACAGACAAATAATCGGCATGAGAGTCGCAGCTATGCGGATTTCGCAGTCTCATTTGTCACAGGCAGGCAGCAGCTCTCGAGTCATGGATGTACTCGTATCATTGGGCCTACAACAGCCCGAACCACTCGCACGCTGCTAATGACTGACGACTCTGAACAAGAACTACCTTGGATCTGTCATGACGGACATGACTTTGCGAGACGTGCTAAAGACGGAAACGAGTGCGATAACACCTGATATCGGAAGCCTGACCGCAACCAAAATGTGCAACACGTCGCATTAGGTGCGGCCTGCACAGTTTTTAATAAACATAATTTTGGCCCGCCTAATTTTTTAGTTGTGCACCCTTGGTCTAGCACATCCCAGTAGATAATAGGGTTAATAGGAGTCGTACCCTCGCTCCTAACACACATTTCAATGAGTTCCCAGAGAGCTGCCAGGTGACTCAGTGTGTATCGAAAACCACATATTCCGCTGTTCGCATTTAATCATTCTCCCGATAGTACCTTGTACTTGGATATGCAAAGGGAACAAAATAATTAAGGGCGAAAAATGCAGAGCAAGAAACGACAATAAGGGGGTTCCTCTTAAAAACTCTGAAGCCTACTAAACAAACTGGTCTTCGACGAGTTGGGATCTGCAAATTGGCCTATGACGGAGTGGCCTTTTTTACAAGTTGTCTATCGACAAATTGGCCTTTTACCAACTGGCTTTCAACAAATTGGCCGGATACCACGACACACAGGCATGAGCGCCCGCAGAAATATTCCCGGAGGGAGGAGAGGGGCCGGAGTAGAAAGCAAAAGCCTCTCGTTTTCTTGCGTCTTTTCCAGAAGTAGAACGCACCAACTTCCACACACTCCTCCTTGCACCAACACCTCCGGGTGCCCTTGCACACATGGGACGTCGGCGACCGTTCGCGCCTTCGTTGGCTACAGCAGCACTGCCATCTGCAGCTCCAGAAACACAAAATTAATGTAATTGTCGGTTGACACGATAAGGGGTAACAAGAACGAACGGGCGCCTATGCACACAGAGAACGCCGGCGACCATTCGCGTCTTCGTACACAACAGCAGCAAGGCCATCTGCAGCTCCGGAAACACAGAATTAAGGTGATGGTCAGTTGGCAAATGGTAAGGGGTGACAACACCGAACGTTGCACAGAAGACGCACAGATAAACCACACATCACAGTCGCTACAGCGGTCGCGAGAACAAGGGACCTCAAAGGGCCACAACTCGCTTGCAGTCCTCGTAGCGTCACAGCGTTGTAGTCTTTGCACCGCTGGTTGCAGTGGTCGCAGCCAGGGTCAGGGCCCGGCAGTCGAGGCGGCTGAGGCAGCCGAGTTACGATATGTGGCCGAAGAGGCCGAGGCCCGAAGCCCGCCGCTATCGCGGCTGATCGCAGCCGCCCAGTGTACGTAGCAGTGTCGGCATCGTTTCAAAGTTTAGCGGTTTATGACGGATGTGTTTAAACTTCTAAGAAACGACTGAAGGACCGACCTCGTCGTCTTGGCCCCTGCGTAAACGGCTTAGAGCCTTAGATCCAAAATGGGTGCGCAAATTATGTTTATCAAACAGCGCGCTGATGAAGCTTGGCGTCAGTGGATAATAAGGACTTTAATTTTCCTTCCATCGGTCTGGATTTTTTTATGCCTGTTTTGGTAAATAAAGAAACTAAAAAAAAAAAACTTAACGAAAAAAAAAAAGCAACACCACTCCTTCCAGGGATCGAACGAACCTTCGACCACTTGGTCAGTAGTGCGATGTTCTACCCCTGCGCCCACTAGACAGGGAGGAATTGGACCCCCTCCTTTCATCCAAACTTCTGTTCCTCCCTTCTCTGGGCAACTTGACCACAACAAGGAGGAACAGTCGCTGTTGCTACCTTTCTCCTCCTTTTTTTCTTAGAGTGTAGCCGCTCTCATGACCGACAAGCTACCCGTGATCAGTCGAGAACAGTGGGCTTTCCAGAGGAACGAACGGTGGTTCGAAGACACCTTGCCCCATTTGGGCGAGTTCCATTTTAAGCAAGCCTTTCGCGCCTCTCCTGCCACCTTCAGATTCCTGATGGAGTATTGCAGGTGCCTCCTGGCCGTCGCGCAGGGGCCAAGGCTGGAAACAAGATTAGCCGCTTGTTTGTCTACAATGCACTACTTTCCTACCAACAGAAAACAAGTGCGCATCTAATATTACTCCTATCAAAATAATATTAATTTTTCGCAGCGTTCATTTCTTCTCTTATTTTTACTCCTTGAACACTGCTATCAAGATTACACACTCGGTCTACCGGAGCGAGCGTAGTGTGCTCCCCGAACTCACTTCATTGGAAGTGTGTTCTTCGGGCAGGGCTAGGGATGGAGCTCAGGATCACTGGGTTCTGCAGCGCGAGCTTTCTCTCCACCTACTCCGATCTGGTGGGCGCTAGCCCACTCGGCCACCGATACCCCTTAATAAAGACATGTTAAAAAAATTAGACGTTTACAATTCTCTGTAATGCCGAATTGGAGAGCAGCTCTTGAGGAGGAGGGAGGAAGGGTACGAAGGGGAGGGTATGAAAGCTGCTCCCCCTCCGTACCCTCCCATCCTCCTCTCCTGTTCCCATCCCACTTAGCGTAAAGATTTCGCTAAATTTCCCGCTAAATTTAGCCGTGAAATTTTCCTGCTGAATTGACGTGTGACGTCACATGACACGTCATCTAAAATTTTAAGTGTGACGTCACACGGGTAAAAGTTTTGCTCTAAATTTAGCGGAAAAAGTTTCCGCCAAAGTTTGCAAAAACTTTTACCGCAAAATTTAGCGGGAAAATTTTACCTTCGTGACGTCACACGCGACGACATACTTGACGTCACGTGTGACGTCATTTTGGGAAACAGCCCTTAAAGGGACACTGACAGGGTATTTATGCTCGCCGAGGGTTTTAGCTGTACGTGACATATGAGAGCCCAACTACCCAGAACAGAATTTGCGGCTCGAAATTCGGTTTTTTTCCGCCCGAAAACCGCCGATCAAGAACTGGCTTGTTCGAGTCTCGCTCACTCTCTTTTCCGTGGTCACGGGCCGTTTTTGTAAGGTATCGATGCGACCACCAAATTTAATCGAAGTCGTGGGTCATTAAAGGCACACAGTCAATATTAAAAATAGAAAAAAAATATGAAACCCATTTTTTTGTGTCTTCAAAAAAGCTGCAAATACGTTGATTAAAAAAAAAGGTAGCACAGACAACCGGAAGCTTTCTGTGCGTTCGTGTCGTTTCGCGTATCGTGGGACTAGCACTAGCGGATGGCAGCGGACGACGGGAGTTGGACCTCTACTTCAGAACTGTCGTTCACGCGCGGTACTGGCGAATTCTGTCTTTTTTCGAAAGAGAAATTTTGGACCGATCAAAAGAACTGATATTCATCCCGTACGACACGCCCGACCAGCAAGCCGATTACACGAAGACGTCGCCGAGCCGTCGTCCCTTCTCGTGGCTGAAGACATCGCTCGCTCAAACGTCAAGCACGAAGTGCGTACTTCGAGTTGAATACGCACGCGTACGGTTACTTTACGAGGTGCGAATGTGCCCTATGCTTGGTGCTGGTCGACTTCAAGCCGGGAGTGCATGTATTGAAGGGAAATCGGGAAATCGGCAGCAAACTTCCGACATACAGTCTTCCCGCTGCACAACTACGTACGATACAGTTCCTTCAGTATCTCAGTGGAAAGACGTCCGCTTCACACGCAGAGGGCACGGGTTCGATACCTGGTGTGGGTGTATCTTTCATTTTTTTATTATTTTTTTTGTCAAGCATTCTGCGCTGTTTAAATTTCTTTTTATACAATTATCACAGAAAAAAAAAATTTTGTGGACGATACGTCGCTGCACTAAATGGTATGGATTCCATTTTTTGATACCTGCGAACTCAATGTATATCACTTTCCACAAAATGCAAGGAGCATATGAATCGGGTAGCGTCCGCTTTCCGAGCTTCGCGTAATGGTTCTACAGGAATTGCAGCCAGCCATTGATCCCGACCAGTTGATCTTTCGGAAACTTGTGCACTCTGGCATAGCTCTGGCCACTTTCAGATGCAGGACATGTGAGGCAACTCTTCACGCAACATCTTGGGAGTATTCTTTTCGGAGCTAATCACGGGAATTCACCACGGCACTCGGGCACTCACTAGTAATTGCCAATTAAATGCACAAAACAACTAATTTTGAAATACAGAACAGCGAGCGGAACAAACCTAACTGCAAAGGAATACCACGGCGAGCGAACGCATTTCGTCTGCAACGGTGCTACGTGCGAAAAAAAAAAAAAAAAAGCCCGCGCGGTTGGGTGTAGCCCCACATGACTTCCGCCACTCACGCTATCCTCTCCACTTCTTCGTTTCGGTTTCGGTTTCGCGCAGTTGCGTTTTTTGGCTTTATTGAAAAAATACGTAACTCTGTAGCAAAATTTTAATTGGGTAGTATTCCGACACCATAATGAATCGCCTAACAAAAAAGGAAAAAAAAAAATTTTGGGGGGTGTCAGTGTCCCTTTAATGCAACGCGCGGTTACGCCGACGCCGCTCAACTCAGAAACGGGTGCCTAGGAGCTGTGCTCTAAAACAACGTTCCATTAATGAGCGATTTTTACGCGAATTGGATGATTCTGATCGATCATCGCAAGCCAAGATAAAGAACGAAGCATATCCAACTTTGGGGTTCCGCTTCGTCCCACGGAAGTCTGCGAGGAGGCCCTAACACTGCATAATCAGATCATAATTATCGTGTTGTCTCGAATAGTTACATGCTGAAACAAAAGTAGGCTCTATCATTCTCTGCTAACCAAGATAGCCATGAATGACTGACTTTGTCGTAGTCTTTTATCAATTCACCGCTGCGCTAATCTTGAATCATATCAGCCTTAACTCCAAGTCCACCCCGCTATTTGTTTTTGCAATGCCACTCTCCTACATGTCGTCTTTCATGAATTTGTTTTTCTTTATAAAATAAAACTTACGTCACGCTTTTGGTTTCTGCGTTGTTACGTTTTACTGTTGAAACACTCCTATTGATGCCACGCACTCGATCGAGCGAAGTGAGTTCGTCAAACTCACTCCAAGCCAAGTGTGTTCCACAGGAAGGAGCCGCGTGGCACACTGCAGAAATGACACTAGGGGCGAAGTGCACTCGCTTGTAGTGACACTAAACTAGCCCGTCTGACAGGGGTATTAGATCGGCTTACGCGTATGGGCACTGCAAATGCATAGCTGTAGAAGGGCTCAGATCCTTTGAAGGAGAACATGTATAATATATTCTGCTATTACTTTGAAAATTTCATTTCCAAAATAAGATGTAGATTCCTCCTTCGTGCGCTAGTTGTTTTCTCTTTTGTTTTGTCATAAGTTACCAAACGATTCGATTTTAATACATTTCAAATCCAAAACATGTTTGTAGTCCTTTCTTGTGAATAAAACCTCAATGGCCAACGAGGCGTAAGTTTTATCGTAACGTTTTATGGACCAATAGGTGTTCTGTTATATGGATGCAAAGATACAAGGAATCTATAGTTGTGCAATAACCCGAAATATAGGCGCGAGGGAACGTTTAAATTTGTAGACCTGTGTGAGATAACTCAAAGAAGAAAACCTAATGACTTGTCAAGGTAATGCATTATTTTGATTACTTGGAATATCTGTAAGGGCAGATAATGTATAAAATCCAGCTTTTTTTTTTTTTCTTTCGCAATGAATACTCAAGACAAAATGTTGGACGCGGGATGTAGTTAACATCTTCAGGTGCAGTGTTTTATTGACTGTTTCTTATGGCTAATTCCGCTCTATGTTTTCGATTATTCGGTTATTGCAGTTTTAATTCTGTTAGAATTCATTGATTCCGATGGATAATGTTTCTTTCGCTATTGTGTATAGCTTTTCTTTCTTCAATTGTTGGTTTGGCGAGTGTACTGGAAGTCGAAACTTCAGACTCGAAGTGAGAGCAACATTGGTACTTGCGGCCATGTGACGTCACGCTCATCCAAAAGAACACTGTGCGTGCTCTGATTCACGAGTGTTCTTAATAGGGCGAGATTTCCTTAGTTTTATGTTTTGCTTTATAAATGTGCACCTCTAAGAAACATTACTGCGCCTTCATAAAGTTGACGAGCGAAAGGCGAGTTCGACTTCGCTGAATAAAGATAAACTTTACCATTCCGCAAGAGTGGGAAGCTTGGCGGTTGTGTCATCATCACTCTACTCATTTTTATTCTTTTGCTCCTGGACAATACGTTTGGAAGCTGCTTTTTCTCTGAAAGCGGATAAAAGCGTTCAAACTGCGGCATCCCAAGATAGAGCGTCAGCGCGGCAGCAGCTATAAGACAGCGCCATCCTCCAATCTCTGGTTGTCTGCGGAGGGACCAGCAACAGCCAGAAACCTCAAATCCGGTTCACTGCTAGCCAGCATAAGTTTATAAGAACAGATATTCGATTTGGCACTTCGAGTTGACGACATCCCGAAGTCTATCCAGCGAATATCATCCTTGAAAGCCACAGCGCAAAAGCACAAGGACGCAACAGGGAGACACTCAAAAGAGACAAGCAAAGGGCTCTCAATTACAACTGTGCTATATTTGTCTCCTACGTCTTCTCGAGAGGAAAGAAAATAGTACCTACAAAAAGTAGCAACACCCGTGAATTCAATAGTACATAAAAAAACAAAAAAACAGCAACCGTTATATCATCATATTTTGAATCACCAATGCACCCAAGCCCTCCCCTGCAGGACATCGTCCGACACCTTCAATGTACAGCTTGTCCCCCCAAAACATACCCGGTTTTCTCACTTCAAAACTAAACTATGCATCGCCTAACGCTCATTCTCCGCTTAAATGTAGCGGATGCCAACGTTTCGAAACTAACCGTTATCTTCATCAAAGGTTGCAAGTGTTTTTCTGAAATTTATTATTAAGTTCTTTTTATTATTAAGTGTATTGATTGTTTTCTAGTATTCTCATATGTTGTACATTGTGCACTAGTTCTTATTGGAACGATTTATGTAACCTCCCTATGTAATACCCTCTCACGAGGGCCTTTAAGGGTAATATGAATAAATAAATAAATAAATAAATTTGGCATGGGAAAATGCTCGCCGACGCAGTGCTCGATACATAAACCTGCATAGCACCGGTAAGCGAAACGGTCAAAAACGAGCCCAAACTTCCAATTAAACATTTTAGAATTATAACTTTTATTGAGATAAAGCTGTCATAATACTTTGGCATCTGGTTCAGACCGCCAGCGCTACATTTGAGCGGGGAGTGAGCGTTCGGCAATGCGGAGAGAATAAACCCTCTAATTTTTGGGGAGACACCATAACCTTGCAGATTGACAAGTTAACTTACAAAATCTATTAATGAAGCTATGCCAGGGGTTTAAAACGAATGTTAGAACATAACAAAAAAACACTAAATACCAAAAGTAGCCTCAATCGAATTCAAGGGGATAAAAATGAAAGACATTTACAAATCTCTGTAACGCGAAATTAGAGAGCAGCTCTTGACGAGGAGGGGAGGGTATGGAGGGGAGGGTATGCCCCTCCTCCTCTCCTCCTCCTCCTTTCATCCTCCTCCCCTCCTAGTTTCCTCCTCCTTCTCTCCCCTCCACCTCCTCCTCTCCCCTCCTCCTCCTTCTTTCTTCCTCCTCATCTCCCCTCCTCCTCCGTACCTTCACTTCCTCCTCCCTACCCTACCCTCCTCCTCCTGCGTACCCTCCTATCCTCCTCTTCCGTACCCTCCCCTCCTCCCACAGTTTCTCAGCTAAATTTAGTGGAAAAATTAACGCCACGTGACCTGAACACCAATTGAATTTCCCCGCTGAATTTAGCGGGCAAAATGCCGTCACATGACTTGGTGTCACATCATCTATGAAAACAATTCAGTTTCTCCGCTAGGTTTAGCGGGAAAATTGACGTCAAGTGGCCCCAACAAGAATTGAATTCCCCGCTAAATTTAGTGGGAAAATTGACGTCACGTGACCACAACAGCAATTTAATTTCCGCTAAATTTAGTGAGGAATTAAAAAATTGACGTCACGTGAATATCAATTTTCTCCCTAAATTTAGCGCGGTTACGCCGATGGCGACAGCGACGCCGCGAAACAAGGAAACAAGCTCCTAAAAACTGCGCACAAAACAAGAACACAAAAGAAAACAGTGCTACGAACATGACGTCACGTCGCCAGTGTTGCTCCAGCAACACTTGACCCGCTGAGATGCTTTAGTCGGTTACAAGTCAATGTAGCGTCGAAGGCCCTTCAAAGGAATTTTGTATTCCTCCGCCACCAATCGGGTCCCATCGTTTCCGTGACGTCACGACTTGCGCGAACCAATCTTGCCGGGCAGATTTTCTACGACTCCAGCTTCTCGCAGCAATTATACTGCTCTTTACCGCGGTTTTAAACTTACTCGAGCGTACGTCGCTAAGTCGTAACAGCGTCCACGTTTATTCGTAATAGGTTCTCCGTGGCAGCGTGAGAATCCAGCGATGGTATTGCCACTGAAAAGTTCTATGCGGGTGTAAGGTTTTTGCGGACGCAGTCTGCTTCCTTTGCCTCAGGTTGCATCTCAACATCTTGACGGCATCGACTTTTCTTCACAGTGGTTTTCGTGGAGTGACATTAAAATGCAGTGGTCGCCAAACTCTTTATAAGTGTTGTGGGCTGTGTGGGATGGGCATGAGTGAACCGCCAACAGAGTGAGTGTCTTCATCCAATTGCGACCATTCCTTTGCTGGCTTTAATAAATATAGTCTGTTTATTGAAATGACGCCTTCGAAGCAGTATGTATTCATCTGTGAAAAGTGGCGTCCTCATCAAGTTTCCGCGTCGCACTCTGCTGCACGGTAGTCTATGGTTGGATGCATCGTCGTTCGCTGTATTAAGTTGTAACATAGCATATGGCATTCAAATAAGAAAGCCAGGGATGCGTATGCTACAAAACTCTTAATTGATATTGTTTTGAACGTTAAAAAGCTGATGTCTTCTTTCGGAAACATTTCATAGCATTTGTAGGAAGAAGATTTGGTTCTCTGAAATGTCTCCAAACCTTCTGCTTGCTCTCAGAGCGCCAGACAGTCGTATGTTTATGCTTCGGAACCCGAGTACGTGACGCGTGTACCCCCCCCCCCCCCCCCCCCTCGCGTCGCGACGTATAGTTCACAAACAGACATGACACACCGGCGAACATGCACCCACTTTCTCAGATTACTTTAGAAGGAAAAGTTTTTCCACACTATTCGATTGCAGCAATGGTTTAATCGTTTGTAACAGCTGTAAAGTTTGTCGATAAAAATTGATTGCAACAGCGGTGTCTCTTCAATTCATAAAATGTGGCTTTCGTATAAGCGAAATATTTAAATCGAAAATTCGAAAACATACCGAATACCCAGATGTCCTGATCTTGGTCCGAATGCAAGTGGCATATTGGTTTGCCTTTATAACAATAAAATCGAAAAATTTCGAATCAAGCTACGACAACGACAAAATAGATAGAGGCATCGATGCTTAAAAAAAGAAAATTAAACCAAGAAAAAAGAAAATAGTATCACTCCTCTGCCCGCACCACAAAGGTATAGCAGGCATCGAATCAAGCAACGGCTCGAACCTCCTAATTACATTTCGGACGTATATTAATGGCTGCGTTATACCAGGCCGTAGCCGCGAAAAACCTCTTCAAATTCCGCCATCGTCTTTCGGGGTTACCTCAACAAAGTCACACTCGTGAAAAAAATAAAAAATAAAAAACTTCTTTTTGGGGGCAACTTTGCAGTCCTCATTATCAGAGCTTCCATGGAACCATCAGAAAAAGGGGTCCCTGTCGTTTTATCAACGCTCGTGCATTGACACACGGTTAATCAACAACGTTTTACCGACACTCGTTTCATCGACACTCGTTTCATCGACACTGATTGTTTTATCGACATTACCGCACGGTGCTGTGAAGATTTATTGACACGCAAATTGCACGCTGTAGGAACATTTCGTCGCGCGTGCATCACTCGGGCGCGTGTTACCCGACCCACCCTACCCACCCTACCCGACCCACCCTGTTCACGCCACTTTGCGGTGACAGTCTGCGGCAGCTCATTACAAAAATGTGAAGTCACCTGGCTCACCCGTACATGCCTTGCGACAGCTTGTATGGGTGGTGCAGTATACGTGCACGTACCCTGGCTTACCGGCTGACGAGCACACCCCTAACCAAAAAAAAAAAAATTAAAAAGTTGTCAACGAAACGTAGCAAGGCTGTCGATGAAATGATCTGCCGAAGAAACGTCGCAGTGTCGATGTAACAAACTAACAGGGAAACATGGTTCGATGTAACGACTTCCACCGCTGAAAAAGCCTGTTTGTGAGCCGCATCACTTGAACAGACGTCGCAACTGGCATCAATTTTAAATTCCCATTGCCAGAGAAAAAGCACACTAAACAGAAACCAAAAATGAAAGAAGGGCACGGAGGGGAGGGTATGCCCCTCCTCCACTCCTCCTCCTCCTCCTTCTCCTCTCCTCATCCTCTCCTCCTCCTCCTCCCTCCTTCTCCTCTCCTCATCCTCTCCTCCTCCTCCTTCCTCCTTCTCCCCTCCTCCTCTACTTATCCTCTTGCCCTCCTTTTCCTCCCCTCCTCCCCTCCTCCTCCTGTTCTCTTCCCCTCCTCCTTTGCTCCTCATCCTCCCTTCCTTTCCTCCACGACCTACTTCCATCCTCCTCTCCTTCTCCCCTTCCCCCTTATCCTCCCCTCCACTGCTCCTCTCCTCCTCTTTTTCATCTCCTCGTCATCTCCCCTCCTCCTCACCTTCTGCTTCTTTCCTCCTCCTCCCTCTCCCCTTATCGTTTTCTCCTCCTCTCCCCTCCTTTCCTCCTCCTCCTCCGTACCCTCCCCTCCTCCTGCGTATCCTCCCGTCCTTCTCCTCCGTAACCTCCCTCCCCCTCTTCCATACCCTCCCCTCCCACAGTTTCCCCGCTAAAATAAGCTGAAAAATTGACGCCACGTGTCCTGAACACCAATTCAGTTTCCCCGCTAAATTTAGCAGGGAAACGACGTCACATGACTTGGTGTCACGTCACCTCTGAACAAATTCAGTTTCTCCGCTAGATTTAGCGGAAAATACTTGCGGAGAAACTTAATTTTGCCGCTAACTTTAGCGGGGAATTAAATTGGTGTGTAGGTCACGCGACGTCAATTTTCCCATTAAATCTAGCAGAGAAACTGAATTTTTCGGCTAAAGCTAGCGGAGAAACTGAATTTCCACGCTTAATTTAGGGGAATTGAATTGGTGTTGAGGTCTCCAGTTACCTCAATTTTCCCGCTAAATTTTGCGCGGTTACGCCGACGCCGACGCTGTCGGCGACGGTTGCGCCGCGAAACACGGAGACGGGAGCGTAAGAGCTGCGCTCAAAAAATAAGTAATTTCACGTCCCTCTGCTGTTAAAGTTCAAGGCCTGGAATTGGATAAGGAGCAGCTGGTTCGTCCCCGTCAAGCAAATTCAAATGGTTCTGCTCTGGACAAGACGAACTCGTTATCGGCGGTATCGGTTCAAAATTATGACGACTACAGCGAGCTCGGGCCTGAGAGTTAAGGGTTAACGTGGAGCTTCCCATGCTTCCGAGGGGAATGGCGAGTGCATACCGACAGTGGGAAGCGGCCCTTTAACTATCTGATCTCGTTGCAAGCCTTGCGACCTCAGCCCCCAGAGGGCTGTGCATGATTTGTCATATGATATAACTTCTTAGCAGCCCATTAGACAGGATCCTACGATTCCGCTCCAATAGGAGATCCCCAGGCCTTCCAGGAGGTGATTCACTTGATCTGGGTGCGAAGAGCACCCAAATCGTGACCTGCATCCATTTAACCTCTGGGCCGGTTGACTGAGGCACTACAGCGGCATCAACAGAAAAGAACATTACCCGTGTTACAGACTCAACTTAAATGAACCACTGCATCACAAAAACGTGGAACACCTCCATCTATTCTAGACCAGCTTCAGAAGCCATCCAAACACTCAAGACGGCCTTTTATCACTTCACAACGCTGTCCTCGGCAACGAGTCTGGCTGCAATCTGTGTGTTAGATCCTGACCGGTAGATGACGCCAGGATAACATCAGCTATTTATTGACCCAAGATGCAAAGGCTACGTAACAACGACATGACATGTTCGCTGACTGGTGTTGGCCGTTGGCGGGGTGCTTCGCATTGTTTCCGAAGTTTCGCGTGGTCTTCTAGGTCTGCGATCTGTCTCCCAGATGGTGCCACCACTCCTTCCCCTGCCCAACACTCCTTCCCCCTAGGTGAAGTCCTTTCCCCGCTGTGGGGGAGCTCGAGCCCTGTTTGGTCCCTTCTGCCTGGCCACATCAACATCTTGCACTGGGCCCATCACCAACGTCTGCACTGTACCACCTGTATCCGGATGCCCAAGTGGTTCCGGGCGAGTAGCTTGCCGCTCTCCGTGGCTGGTGACGTCTGTTGCAACTCTCGGTGCACCGCTCCAACACATTTGGTCGACATGACGACGCATGATGGTGCCCTCCTGGGTGCGGGTTTTGTAGGAAACAGGACCCGTATCTTCAGCCACTGTCGCCGGTATCCATGCAGGACCACTGCTGTAGTTGTGTATGAATACTGGGTCTTCTTGTCGAAACCCCCATTACTTCGGATGGGCTTCATCACTGGAATTCTCATCAGATCCCTTCCTCGTGCTTTCTGTCAAGTACGGGTGCAGTCGGTGAAGTATTGTCCTTAACCTCGTGTTCATCAGCATTTCCGCTGAGCTCCTGCCTGTCGTCGTGCATGGTGTTACATTCCGCTGTAGAATAAAATTGGCCAGACGCCGCTCGCAATTTTTCTTTACAATTCGCCGCAGCAAATCTTTCGTTGTGCGCACCATGCGCTCTGCTTGTCCGTTAGATGACGGGTGGAAGGGTACTGGCGTGATGTGTCTGATCAGACGGGCTTAAATAATGTGCGGAATTGTTCGGAGGTGAACTGAGCACCGTTATTCGAGACTAACGTGTCCGGCATGCGTTTTCCTGCGGTTGTTGGGCGAAATGCTCCTTGAAGGTGGCGAAAATTTGGCTGAAGGTCTTCGTTCCAGGAGTTGCCAACGCGAGTAGTGACTGTATTAACTCGAAGGTGGCAGCTCCGAAAACGTTGAAAAAGACGGCACGTTTCCTGGTTGGGTTGGTGATATTGTTTGCCTCGAGGTAGAAGTTCAATCTTGCCTCGTGGGTGTCCTACTTCTCCGGAAACGCTGGGTCGAATTCTTCTGTGTCTCATGTTCGCCATTTCTCGTCTATGGAACAAGGAGGTTACCCGAAAAAAGGACGATTTTCACAAACCTTGTGCCTCGCCCGTATGTTCCGATGTGGGGCCGTGGGGTGTGGCAGTTTCAACGCAATCCCCTCTTCGTCGCCATATATTAGATCCTGGCCGGGAGATGACGACAGGAGAACATCAACTATTTATTGATTCAAGATACAGAGGCTACGTGACAACGACATGAAAGGTTCGCTGACTGGCGTTGGCCGTTGACGGGGTGATTCGCATTGTTTCCGCGGTGTGGAATTTGCTTTGCAGGTGTGAACAGTCCCAAAAGAAGTTAGTGGTCTGTTATAATCTCGAACCTCCATCGATACAGTCGAGGAACTCCTTGCACTGAGACATGTAGCCATGTAGTCGTTGAACGTCTTTACGCTTGCCACCACCGCAAGGGCTTCTTTGTCGATTTAGGCATAGTTTCGCTCAGTAGATGTCAATGTGCGGGAGTAAAATGGTGATGGGGACCTCATTGTCATCTTCCAGTCGATGGGTGTCATCGACTGGACGGAGAGTACAGCTCCAGCGCCGTATGGCGAGGCATCACAAGTCAGCACAGGAGGCTTTGTTTCATCATAGTGGTGCAGCACACTGATAAGCACACTTGCAGCTGCTGTTCTCAGCTCACGTGCTGAGAACAGCAGCTGCTTGCATTCGTTGAAACCTTGTTCATGAAAGGGCGACGACAGGATAACATTAACTATATATTGACTCCAGATACAAAGGCTACGTAACAACGACATAACAGGTTCGCTGACTGCGGTTGGCCGATGGCAGGGTGCTTCGCATTGATTCCGCGGTTTGGCGTGGTCTTCTAGGTTTGCGATCTGTCCCCCAGATGGTGCCACATCTCAATAGACACATCACTGAGCATTCTGGTTCTTATCGAAGCCGAGGAGGTTCGATTTATTCCTCTACAGCGCACTAGTACGGGGGGCTAAAAACTGAGGGCTCAATGAAAGCCCGCTTCACTTCATCACAGCGTTCCAGCAAGACTGACGATATCAAGCTTGAGTCGAACTGACACTAAGCCCAGTTCCCAGCAATGGCTTTGGCGTTCCCCAGATCTCAGTCCTCCCACTCACCTTTTGTTATTGTTGCAGCAGGCTTTCCCTCACGTCAAGCAATCGGTGCTGTTGTTGCAATATATTTAAAGCAAGTACAATGACACCTCTGAAATTTAGTAAATCTATGACATACCACTTCAGACCTCACCTCGGCGCATAGGGGAGCCAGTTCCTCATTCACCACGACCTGTTTGCCGACTCGACGATGTGCGACCCGGGAGTCATATGGGCGTCAACTTCTAGAGAGCTTTCGAGGTCCCTATTATGCTTCGAAACAGAGCACCGGCACTGGGAATTTGTTCTCCACTGTGCTGACACAAGTTATTGTTATTCCGAGGGTGGCCTCAGTCGTCTGAATGGCCATGGATGTCCCATTTATGCCTCGAAACAGATCGCTGGCAGGGAGAGTTTGCTGGTCACAGTGCTGACCAGGCCCGTAGCCTGGAATATGTTTCGGGGGGGGGGGGGGGGGGGGAGGGGGGGCACTTGCTGGTGCCACGACTTCCAAGCATTGGAAGAATGAGGGGAGGGGGAGGGGCAGGGTTTATGGGTAAAAGAGCATTATACTCGGGAACAACTTTTATTGGAAATGCAGTAGAAGGTACAGACACGCGTCCCCTCTCCCATTTTGAGTGCTGATTAAAGCTGTGCGCGGGCTCTCCTACTTTCTCTGGAGATTCCAAGAAAAGTTGTCTCTAGTATAGTCGAGCCGCCGTGGCCCCGAGGTCTTTTTGAGCAAAAGAGACGAGGAGCCTATCATTTGCGGGCTCGTCACCATTCGAAAGGCTTCTATAATCTTAATCCCGACGCTGTCACGAAGATTTACCAGCTCCGTCGTGGCGCCAAAATCGGAAGAGCAGCTGCGACATTCCCGTCTTTGCGTATCTATTGGGTGCTGACTGCTGGGCGCGGCGTCCTCTACTTTTTAGCCGGTCGTTTGGCCGATGTGTTCAGCGCCGCAGAACATGAGCATGGAAAGTTCTGTTCAGTATTCTACGTGAAGAGCCTGTAAGCATGTTTCTTGGTGCAGCGGGGCGGCGGGAGTCCTTCTCTGTTTACTGACTTGCACAGGTCTGCCACCCTTGATTTGCATGTGAGAACTACATCAGTGTCAAATCTGGAGGCTATGAACTAAAACCGCTGGGCAAAAAAAGCAAGAAAAGAAAAGCGAAAGCCGTTTAAAACTCCCTGTAACGCCGAATTAGAGCGCAGCTCATGAGGAGGAGGAGTGGAAGCTACGTAGAGGAGGCAATGCCCCTCCTCCTCTCCTGCTCGTCTCCCATTTAGGGGAAAATTTTCCGCTAAATTTTTTCCGCTAGATTTAGCGGGGAAGTTTTTTCGCTAGATTTAGCGGGGAACTTTTTCCGCTAGATGGGGATATTTGTTCGCTAGATTTAGCGGGAAAATTTTTTCCGCTAGATTTAGCGGAGAAAATATTCCGCTACATTTAGCGGGGAAAATTTTCCGCTAAATTTAACAGGGAAATTTTTTCCGCTAGATGAAGCGGGGAAATTTTTCGACTAGATATAGCGGAGAAAGTTTTCCGCCAGATTTAGCGGGGAAGTTTTTCCGCTACATATAGCGGGGACATTTTTCCGCTAAATTTAGTGGGGAAATTTTTTCCGCTAGATTTAGCGGGGAAGCTTTTCCGCTAGATTTAGCGGGGAAATTTTTCCGCTCGATTTAGCGGGGAAATTTGTTCCACTAGATTTACCGGGGAAGATTTTCCGCTAGATTTAGTGGGGAAAATTTTCCGCTACATTTAGTGGGGAACTTTTTAAGCTAGATTTAGCGGGGACTTTTTTCCGCTGGATTTAGCGGGGAAATATTTCTGCTGTTTAGCGGGGAAATTTTCCGCTAAATTTAGCGGAGAAATTTACCCATAATGCACCGCGCGGTTACGCCGAAGGCGACGGCGACGGCGACGCCGCTCAAGCCCGAAACGGGCGCCTAAGAGCTGTGCTCTAAAAGAAAGCCTTTCGGTGGGCATCCGCAAAGCCGTCTTGAAGTGCCCCCCCCCCCCCGCTGGCTACGGCCTGGTGCTGACACACGATATTGTGATTCTCATAGTGGCCTCAGTCGTGTGAATGGCCGCAAACGTCCCAGTTCTGCTTCATACCAGATCACTGGCAGTGAGAGCTCGCTGCCCAATGTGTTCACACACGGTATTGTTATTCCCAGGGAGCCCTCAGTCGCGTGAATGTCCACAGATGTCCCATGTATGCTTTAAAGCAGAGCACTGACAGGGATCTGTTGTTTGTTTTTGTCAGACAAGAAAATAGCTTATCTGCAAATAAAATCCGATTTGTTACACATCGAAGACGTTTCGACAGCGGCAAGCCAATGTTTCATCTGATGTCTCTGCCGTAGATGGCCTGGACCTTGTTATGGCGAAGTTGAACTCGATACTGGTGATTCGTGGCGCAGTATAATATATAAACCAGCTTAGACATTATTGCAACCAAAATAAAAGTTTTCTGGTGGCCGCCATAACGAAAAGCCATGAACAATGCAAAACGGCAACGAAAGCCGAGAGGCATGACAACATGAGACACGGAAGGTCAGTCATGGACAAGAACGACAATTCGATTTTACAACCTATGAGTGGTCCTTAAGAGGACCGTTTTGTGTTGCAAGATTTTGCATGGTTTTTCCTAGATGTTGGCTGTTTAAGCTACGTCAAGGGGCTCAACACCAGACAGGTCACTCTCGGATTGCGTGTCCTCCCCGTCCAGCTGGACGACGATAGGCTGGAAGTGGGCACTTGCGGCACCGCCTCGTATGAACGTTTCTTCAATATCAATAACATGCCTCACAGCCTTAATCCAGTTGTCAGTGTTGACCTTGCAAATTTCTTCGTTAGGTGTGTCCCCAAGTCTACGATGTTAAAGGTCGTGTTTCGGACAGCAACAGCGTTCTTGATCTGGGCTCATATCAGTTCAATGAGATTGATTTTGCCGTGATAAGGCGGGAGCATGTCCATAGTGCAGCCAGCCGTCTCAGCAACAGTTTTTACACGATACTTTAAGTGAGGTGGCTTCACCAACGCCACAATGTCGAGGAGCCGCTTCTTCAGAATCTCGGGGTCCCTTGAAGTTTTTAGACGTCAGCCACTGTCGGATGTCGTCTTTGTGAGATCTCGTTGTCGGCACTGCTTCTAACCACAGGGAATAGTAAAAACCGTTCTCCAGGACTATAACGCTGCCTGTCGGCAGTTTCTCGAGGACACCGTCCAACCACTTCTCGAAGCGGGCGCCATCCATTTCCTCATGGTAATCACCGGTCTTTTGGCCACAGTACACGTCCATGCTGCCTTCGACGAAGCCGTCCTCGCTGCCGATGTGGGTGACGATAAGGCGCTGTCCCTTCCCCGATGTCTGCTTGAGGCCCGTCGAGAGACCACGCATGAAGGCGTCGTGAGACGAGGCCGAGCTCGTGTCTACCCAGACTCTTTAGACAGTGTGCCTTTCCGTCACCTAACTCTCGTTCACGTAGTAGTTGATATTCTGACCATCTTGATGGTGACCTACGATATAATGCAGGAACCTCTGCTGCCAGGCGACGATATCCTGTCATTCAATCAGCCGCGAGTTTTTCTTTTTTTTTCTCTTTTGTTATGATAGAATTTGATGTCGTGGAGAAGGCGATGCACAGTCGGATCCCTCATCGAGGGGAGTTCAGTGCTCGTGCATAATTCGGCCGTTATATTTCTGACCGTGGGGACCTCGTTCCGTTGAAAGAAACAGTGGACGCACGGTCTCATTGCGCGCAACGTGAAGTCACCGTACTTGAGTTTGTTCCTGTTCTTGCCTTCACTTGCTGGGCGCTTCCGAGAGGATGTCACAACTCGTCCCTCGGTTGCTTTCGCCTCCTTCTTGATCTCGAGGATGGTCCGTACACCAACGCCAATCACTTTGCTGACTTGGATGCAGTACTCCTCCACAGTGAGGCCGGGCTGGCCGGGCTTGGCGGGCGGTGCGTATCGCACCTGGACGTATGCGTTCATTATCAACTGCCGTGCACCTTGGTTGAGGACATTGCTGCTCTTATGTTTTCTGTAGAGGTGCCTTGGTGTAGACAGCGACACTGCACCACACTCTCTTGACGAAGAAGAATTGGGGAATCGCATTCCGCTGTCTCCACGTTGGGATTCATAACGAAAAACAAAGGCCACCTTCGGGTTTGTTTAAACCCAAACCGCAGGAGATTTGGAAACCAGAAACGCCGGGGTTTTTGGTTTTGTCCACCTTCCCTGTTTAACAAACGCAGCGAATGTACGGGATGTACCTAATTCGTGTAGTAAAGTTATCAAGCGAAAACCAACAACCAAATATGCATCACTTTGAAAAATTACAATTTATATTTATTTGCAGAGCAAATGACGCTTTCTTTTCGCCTCATATTTTATATAATTGCACTCCTCTTTCAACTTATGTCTGTAATAGACAGGGATTTTTTATATCTTTCGTTACGAACAACTTTTGTTGCCACTAAGGCCTTCTTTTTACTCAACTTTACGGAGCGAGTAATGTAGGAGGCACAAATAAATAATTTGCCTCGGCTAGGCGGCGCAAGCTGCCGCCCGCTACAACCTCTGTAGCCAATATATGTCCATTGAGACAGAAGGGGCGTTTTCAGCGAACTATTTTCTCGACTGCGGAGGCGTTTAAAGTGGGAGCATCACAATAAAAGGTAGTAGAAGCTCCATGGAGCTTCTACTACCTTCTTGATTTTTAGCCGACTATAGTGATTACATTTTTGATAGCGGTTTCAGTAGAAATTCAGGCTTCCCTTCCACGTCCTATTTTTTTCCTATTGCCAACCGATATCAGACATTTGCTCTGGTTCCACTTTAAAACGGAGTTACCATTTAAGTGTGCACTTAGCAAGAAAAGTAATTTTGCAGTGCTCTATGATGAACACTAAGTGTCATAGGAGAGTTATAGCTTATATTTAGTTAAAGTTAAAATCGCTGGTAAAGTAATAGCAGAACAAAATAGTTACACCGTTTCGGTCATCTTCCAAATTATTTATTGTGATTCGTTTGTTTTGTCTAAACATATCCTAAAACGTGCGTGAACCATTTTCCTATTTCTAAGACCGAAAACCAATTGTGCACAACACTTGCATTGCTACGTAGGCGCTCAGTCTGTATTAATATTTTTTATTGGCACCAAAAAAGGACAAAGTGTTGTTGCAAATCAGATGACTTCATGATGACAAATGTTTTGGCTTCAGAACGGTAACGGGGTAAGTACACAACACCCACGTTCATAACTTGCGAAATTATAATGAAAATGAATGCAAAAAGAAACTAACGCACCTGTGCTTTTTATGCATTGCTGAAAGCTAGCAGATGGCTTACTGGCATTGGAAGTTTTAGTTATCGAACACGTTGTATGTAGTGTGTCCGGAAGTGACGTCGGGTGGAACGGCCCTAAGCATAAAAATATACAGATGAATAGAGCGTACATGATCAAACGCAACAAGGGATACGAAGCCGTCGAAAGACAAAATATATGGCGGCACCTGGATTCGAACTCCGATTCTCCCAAGTTTCGGTCGGACATGCTAACGACTACACCTCACAAAGGCTGCATTCAGACTGGCGTTCGAATCGCAACTGCGAAGCTGATCCGCTCGTGTTCATCATCAACTGCGCGCGAATTTGTCTATTTGTCTTGTAACTTTAAGCAGCCACGTTCGCAACTGCTTCGCGGATGCGATTGAGTCGCCAGTGGGAATGAGGCGTAACTTCAAGCCGTCCTGCCTTTTCTCGTTTCCTATCTGTCTAATAATACATCGAAACGAAATATATTCAATTAGAGGTGTTCTGGAAGCACACGCCGCCGCGTGTTGCAAAGTATGACGCTCGTCTGCACGTTGTACCTGCTTGTTGTGCGCCAGAATTCCTCTTACAGATGTGTTCTTAAACGCTACTCGACTCCAACTCCACCTCCACTCAGTCTAGTGGAGCATAAGAAAACACCTCCACTCAAGAGGTATGGCTACACAAACGCTCCTCGGGAACTTCTCCTCGGTGGAATTCTCCTAGATTGTGTACTCCACTCCAGAGTGCACGGGGATGTCTGAAGACGAGATTATACCATGTTTCATCTAAACCACATTTTTGGTACAAAATATGGATATATCGGTTTGTTGTTGAAAGAATCTGCTTTACACGCACTGAATAGGTGTATTTCGTGCTTTTTTCTAGCCAGCGTGGAAGTTTTAGTTGTTTTATCGTTAACACAAGCACAAGATCTCCAGCCTGGCAACAGTGTAGACCGTGAAGGCGACAGTGTGAGCACCACAGGAGCAGCGGGGAGAGCCAGAGGAAGCCCCGTAGAAATAAATGAAAGAATCGGCTGAATATACGGTTCACAAACGTGCAAAGAGTTAGAAAGCGAATAAAGTTGGAGGAGATTGTTGAACAATTAGAGGCTGAATATTTCAGTGTATGGGCCAGCAGAAACGCATATTAGAGATAAAGAGGAACCACCGTACATACCAGGCTACTCTTGGTTGGGATGCATCCGGAGGGGAGGTGAACGCAAAGGAGAAGATCTAGGCATGTTAGTTAAAAGACAAAACTGGGAAAGAGCAAAGCTGCTGAAAACACTAATGGTTGAAAGGTATGGAAACAGGTGTGAACACTTTTCTGTGGTCTACTTACCTGAAAACAGGACATGACTCAAGGAGGAAAATACAGAACACTTTACATGTATATCGAGGGACATCAGGGAAATATGCCTTAATCGGGAAATAATTATCATAGGAGACGTGAATAATTATCGTAAGAGACATGAAGCTTTGGATGCGACCACAAGAGAATTTATAGTAAATTTGGCGCATCCGAACCAGAACAACGAGCTCAGGAACGAGAGGGGTAAACCGAAGCTAAGTGAAGCTCAGATACAGGAAGTATCTAAACGTATTGAGAACATAGTATCGAAACAACCAGAAATTGAATGGACGTACGAGGATCTAATAGGAATCTTTAAAAAATAATTAGAGACGCATCGAATTAAACGAAGATGAAAGCAAGAAAGAAGACACAAACCAAGAAGTTGGTCGGATAGGGAGGTCAAAGCAGTCATATTGCGGTGCCATATATTGCGGGGCGTAAAGAGCATGGGTGGGCAAAGAAAAAGGGAGCCTTGTCAGCTGAATTAGCATCAAAATGGGAGAACATCCAAGAGCAGAAAAGGGAGGCATCAGCTTTAATACAGGCCAAAATTGGGACTGCAGGAGTACAGTGCATGATGGAAATAAATAGAGAAAATATAGGAATGCGGCCAAAAGGTTTTCGGAGCACTTTAAAACGCAGGGAGAAAGACAGAGGGGTTCCAGCACTTACTGACCACAGTGGAGGTGAGAAGAATAGAGGACAAGAAGCACGGAAAGAATTAGGTAGACAACCGAAGAGATTTTTTCCCTAGCTTGAGCAGAGGGGAATAGGGGATAGCACTGACAGAAGCAGTGTACAGGAGGAGCAGAATTGTGTAACAATGGAGAGGACCACAACAAAATAAAACAAGGGAGAAAGTAAGGTTCCAGCAGGTACAACGCCCGGCCCAGATGACATATCCATGGAACTCATAAATACACTTGGAAAAACAAGCAAATTGAAGTTGCCGCATGTGAATAACAAAATAATTATGAGAGGAGAGGTACGCAATGATAGGAAACTAGGTAAAATGAAACTTACACGTAAAAGCAGGTGAAACAAATACAACATTAATTCTTATCGCCCGACAACGGTAACTTCACTTCTATACAGATTAGCTATGCAGATAGTAAAGCGGAGAATGAAGGAGAAGATATTCATATACTGGGTGAGCTTCAAAATGAATTCCGAAGAGATGGAAGACTGGATGATAACTTATTAGTCACCAATAAGTGCATTAAAATAGCAATGAAGAACCAATTTCCTTTATGGTTAGCTTATTTGCACATCAAGAAAGCTCATGATAATGTGAGCCAGTAAACACTCCGGGGTCAACTGAAAGATTGTAATTTAAATGCAAATTATGTGAGGTTACTTCAACAGGTATACACAGACAGTAAGGTAGTTATAACATGGGAGGCAGAAACTACTCAACCCGCAGCAATAAAAAATGGCTCAGGCAGGGCTGTCTGCTGACACCTCTACTCTACACGATATATCTCGGTGAAATGAGAACAAAAAAAAAAGCGCAGAGCAATTTAGGTTATGATGTGAGTTATATGGAAGGAGGGAGAAATGTAATACAGGTAATACAAGGACTGATATTTGCGGACGACGTAGTACTCATGGCAGATAACCAGGATACATTGCAGGAACTCGCTGGAATATGTGGACATGAAGCGGACACCCTGGGCATGATGCTTTGTTGTGACAATTCTTGAGTAATGGTGTTTAACGACGAAAAGAGGGAACCCCTGAGGATAAAAGACATTGTAATAGACCATGTAGGAAGTACAAATATCTAGGAGTTTGTCTTAATGAGGAAAGGAAATATCTAGATGAAGATGAAGAGAATAATTAGAAAAGGGAAAGAAATTACTTTATTATGAAGTTCAAGGCTCTATGAAACTATTCTAGATGTGAAGTGGTCAGGAGCATATGGAAAGGAATGAAGGTTCAATAGGGTACTGTGCATGAAATCAGAGATTTAATCAAGATTAGAAATTCGACAAGGAAGCGTAGGCAGATTGGTACTGGGAGCACATGAAAGGACACCAAATGAGGCAGTACAAGGGTACATAGACTGGTTGTCTTTGGAGAACAGGGAGGCAATTAGCATGTTGGAATGTGAACAAAGGTTGACCGGAATTAATTATACTCGGTGGGCATGGAAGGTTTTTAAGTATTTATACATAAAACTTTTAGACACAAAATGGACAAACCGAACCCGAAAGCTTACATTTAAATACCGACACACTAACGATGGGGCTGAGCAGTCCACTGCAACGAAAAAGGGCGTGAAAGAGGCAGAAAGGAAATTGTGGAAGGAAAGAATGCAGGAAAAATCAACTCTAACAATGTAGAGGTCACAAAAGAAGGTGATAAGAAAGGAAAGTGTGTTTGACGATTCACTGGAAATTTTTTACTGTTTCGGGCGAGAACGGGAGTTTTGAGGACGAAGACGTATAGGGCTCAATTTTTGAAAACAGATCTACCACGAAATGAAAAGCCGCTCTCAAAAGAACCTACTAGAAGCCGCTATTTATCGCGTAGCGTGAAAGAACGTTAAATCGCTTGCCACCAGATGGCAGGGTCAAGCAGATTAATTGCAAGTAGCTAGGCTAGGTGGCGCTACGTACCGCCCAATTCATGTTCTACAAAATATGTTTTCATTTCCTCACGCGACCATTGTGCTTCGGGATCTTCGGGAGCGTTTATTATACCCTAGTGTAATACGCCATAACAACAAGGACGAAAACGAAGGGAGAACAAACAGGATAGGAAGCGGCGTATTTCTCTTAGTTCTCCCTTCGTTTTCGTCCTTGTTGTTTTGGCTATTACACCTTGATACAAAACCAACGAGCCCAACTAGCCGTCTTTATTATACACACATGTAGACACATTACGCATACTACAAGCATCAGCTGAACGTATACATAGAGCGCACACACGGCACATACAAACATCAAAACAGCCGCACACTAACCCGATCACTACTCCCGAGCTCTGCGTTTCCATCTTTTATACTGATCGTTTTGAACGTACGGAATTTCTCGGTGACTGCCTAAGCAATAAAAAATATTCCCAGCATGTTTTTTTTTTTTTTTGTTTCAGAAATGCCATGCCGCTGAGAGTATTTTGAATGGCTTAGGTGATGAATCTCTTAGTCAAAAGTAAACGCTCGATCATGCCGTAATTATTTGAAAGCCAATAAATAAAGCCGCTCCAATGCGGTTCGAAGCCATGTGTTTGCTTCCCCGCAAGGGACGTCGTAGCCAGTATTTCTATTGTAGTGTTTGTTTTTTCTATTTGTGCTGTTCGCGCACGACTGCAATTGTCGTCTTGAGTTAATCTTTGTAGAGCGGATATTCACTTAACTGGAAGTGATATGCTTCACGGGCAGATAAATCGCGTTTCGATCAACTTGATTGCAGTCAAAGCCGCGACTTGCGGCAGGTGTTAAGTGTACGGAGCTACGCCTTGGCGAGCTAGAAAACTTCAAGCGCTCATCCCAGCGCGCCACTTGGAGAGCAGTTTCTCCAGGAACCGTAGTATATTTAAACAGCAAAATAAAGGATAGCTTCTTCTTTTTTTTTTTCGATTTTACCTATCATTTTTTTTTTACTGCTAAAATTCTTAACTGTAAATATACGTACTTTTCATCATATTTTCCTACTGTTCAGTCCTTTCCCCAGAGCGCAATCGCTCTCGGGGAGGAGGCAACCGACAGTCACATTGGCCACTGTAGGATAGAAGCTTACAATTCAGACCAGCGTTCCAACATGACTATCCGCACGTCGATTGATTGCACCTAATCCCTCAAGTGTTCTTAAATTCTTTAATGTAAAGCGGAATGCCAACCTGCGGCACCCCGCCCCCTCCGATCACGGCCCGACCAGCGGCATCAGTGCCCGACAGCTCATCTTGTTGTTATACCACTGATACGCGAACACACGGTACGTCAGCGATAATTCCAGTCTTCTGTTCACAACGCAAAACACTGCCATCACGATGTTGCTGCTATGTTGCTGACACGCAGAAATACAGAACCACGTTGATTGCAGGTTGGCCCACGGCATCGGAAAACAGAACCTATCTCAGCACAGAAGGCACCGAGGCACCCGATAGCAAAACCTGTCTTTCTTGGACGCAGTTACTGCGATTTCTATAACGTCGAAAACGTCGACAGCGTTCCGCGTGGTTCCGCGTGGGTCCCGCGATCCGGAGACAGCCATCTTACCCAGTGTACGTAGCGCTGCTGGCACTGCTCCGGAACCTCGCTTTTTCTAGCGGCTTAGTTTGCTCGTTTGATAAAATTAGTGGTAAAAACGTCAATGCAACCGAAATGTTCTGCACGTTTGGATTGGGAGATGGAATTACAGGCGGCCTTCGCTGCCGTTGACGCTCAATCAACTCAACAACATTTATTAAACAACGTGCGCGACGTGCTCGAAAAACGAAACCGAAAGAGGATTAGTCGGGAGAGCGAAAGCTTTCTCCCGTCTGCCTAGAGATGAAAAACGTCTCGTTCCTCCCTTCTTCTCGCGTCCGCTTGGGGGCGCTTCAGTAGAAGGGAGGAAAATGCGCCGTTGCTACCTTTTTCCTCCATTTTTTTCTTAGAGTGTGGAGTTTAGAGTAGAGTAGCGTTTAAGAATTCGGCCGTCACTGATTGTCTCGTCCTGTTTCTTGTTTATAAGGTTTACAATTACTCTATCATCATATTTCTTTGTTTTATGTGCACAGCACAGATTTCTGCCGAGATTTTGAATGTCAAATGATTTTTGTTATGACAATGAATATAATATGTCGCCGTTTAGCTGAATTGACTGACTTTTTGTACCATAAAAACAGCGATGAATTGTGCAATTTGGTGTCAAGAAACTTGAGATCAAGAATCAGTGTTTTCCTTCCTTTAGACCGACGATGCGGTAAGTACAGAACACCCATTGGCATGATTAGTGCCAGTCCTTTTAATTGACGGGGATGCAAAAATGTTGTAATATAACTGTGCCTCTCAAGCATTGCTAAACATTAGACACTGGTTATTTTAGTGGGAGGTGATCCTGTACAATAAAAATTCAAACGTTGAAAAATACAACGCATGTATTAATTTGGTCACAATATGATAAACAAAAAACAACCCTGATGCAAGCTTTGCTTTATGCGACAAGCTGCGCTCCTCGTTCGAGTGCCCATGCAGCCTCCAAAGCGCGTTCCATGCGTTCTGTCGTGCTTCAGTACCACCTCGAAGAAAGAGCATGCGCAGGACGTAATCTTATTTGATCCCCGACACGCCCCGAGCAGCAATCACGCGGAGGCTCACTCCGCAGTGTTAACATTTCAAGGTAAATTTGGTTCGAACCTTCGCAGGTTTCGAAATTTTGAAGATGGTCACATTTCCTAGTTTCACTAGTTTGAAAGCAGGGAAAGTGCCGAATTTCTTATCGCGAAACATTCAAAAAGTAAAACCAAATAATCGAATCTCTTAGTATAAAAGTACAAAAGTTAAAAAAAGTGTCATTTCTTTTTAAATTAATAAGGTTGAAAATTCGAAATGGTTTGAAACCGTTTGAATCCCCTCGATTCAATTCTCCAGCTTAAGGTCCAAGAAACTTTTTCGGCATTTCTAGGCTCTAAATAAAATCTGGTCTTAAAAGAACTTTTAAGACTTTTTCGGCTTGTTCCACTTTTTTCCACCTTAAAAAGTTCATTTATACGCATTCCCTAAAAGAGTTCTCCGGAAAACGTATAGGGAGTTCTTTTAAGCTCCATTTTGATGTGAAATAGTCTTCATCGTCCAGTTACCTTTCTATAGTGCGCCAGGGAGCGGATGTGCTTGAGGCTAAGGTTTTCTTCACGAGCTGAAATAGTTCTTAAGGCGTCGAAGAACCTTTCAAGAACGGATCTTTTTTAGGGTGTATTCATAATACGCCTTAGGTCTGTACTTACTGAGTTCTCTCGTAGCCGTTGCAACTCGCCATGCATGTTCGCTTCACCAACACCAAAAACGACGCAAATAGCTAAGCGCCTGCGAGCAAACATAATAGCGAAAGCGGCGGACGTGGTTCATCAACATGAAAGGACGCGGTTTATCTCAGATGAAAAGGTGACCAGTGGAACCACCCTATTGAGTGCGAACCATGTCATGACTATATACGAACTGCGTAAAAAATTTGAATGAAGAAAAACTTGAAAGCCGTTTACAATTAATTCCCTGTAACGCCGAATTAGAGCGCAGCTCTTGAGGAGGAGGAGGGGAAGGTACAAAGAGGGGGCTATGCCCCTCCTCTTCTCCTGCTCGCCCCCATTTAGGGGAAAATTTTCCTCTAAATTTAGCGGGAAAAATTCTCCGCTAAATTGAGCGGGGAAAGTTTTCCGCTAAATTTAGCGGGGAATATTTTCCAATAGATTTAGCGGGGAAATGTTCCTGCTAAATTTAGCGGGGAAATTTTTCCGCTAAATTTAGCGGGGAAAATTTTTCGCTACATTTAGCGGGGAAAATTTTCTGCTAGATTTAGCGGGAAATTTTTTCCGCAAAATTTAGCGGGGAAAGTTTTCCGCTAAATTTAGCGGGGAAACTTTTCTGCTAAATTTAGCGGGAAAAATGTTCCGCTAGATTTTTCGCTATATTTAGGGGGAAATTTTTATGCTAGATTTAGCGGTGTTTTTTCCGCTAGATTTAGCGGGGAAATTTTTTCGCTAAGTTTAGCTGGAAATGTTTTCCGCTAGATTTAGCGGGGAAAATATTTGCGCTAAATTTAGCGGGGAAATTTACCCATCATGCACCGCGTGGTTACATCGACGGCAACGGCGACGGCGACGGCGACGGCGACGGCGACGGCGACGCCGACGCCGACGCCGACGGCGCTCAAGCCGGAAACGGGCGCCTAAGAGCTGCGCTCTAAAGCAAAACTATAAGCTCTTGAGGAAATATGAGTTTCGAGACCACCCCAGTTAGTACCTTAATCCCCTTTTAAGTTTTTTTATATATAACGAATATCAATTTGTTCAAATACGCAGCATATTTTCTTGGGGTATTTGCACCTTGTTAGATTTAACGTTTTAAGAAATTAAATTGAGTTCGTAAGTCTGGTAGGCGCAACTTTCTAATGTTTTTAAAGCTGTCACGCGGAGAAAGCAGCGCCACCTAAGGCTCTGCTTCGTGTACGTCCGTGGTCAGAGATATGATTATCCAGATTTGAATGTCTTGCCATCTGGTGTTTTATCTTTTAATCCGTGTTTGAAAGTGGGTCCGGATATTTAAGTTTAATTATAATGGTACCGAGTTAACCCACTATAGTTTTGTTTGTGCGTCAACCGAGAAACGTACGCCGACTTAGAAAACAAATAAAACTGAAAACGCGGAATTCTGGGTATATAGATCGGTTTGCTGAATATATTTAACAAATCTATAGAGCTCAACTGCTGTCGTTACCGTCTAAAACACATTTCTATGTGCTTAAACACACTATGAATTGATAATTTTTTTCAGCTCACCAAACGAGTAAGTAAAATATTATACTTGCGCATCATGCCGCTTGACGTGCGTTTTGTAATTGTTGTGGCTTGCTGTCACTATACAACGGAATAACCAGCCATAAAGGCTCAGAAATAGATATATCGCGCTATATTTAAACAATTTTATTCCGGAAAATGCATAGTAATAATATAAAAAAGATGATATAATCAAACCTATTTATTTGAATAATACATTTATTTATTTACTTTATGTGCTATGTCCTCATGACATATGCAAGATGATACTACCGGGATCCACTAGGGGTGATGTCAATGGAAGCTTGCGATTGAAGCCCCTTGATGCATTTGGGTTTGTCTTGCAAGTAGCGTCAAACACTCCCATGCACTATTGCCGTGCTTCGTGCGACTCTTGGAAGCAAATGGAGGCGCAGCACTGCGCAGCAGTGAAAAGCGCGGCCCTTGAAAGCGAATGCCGGCGGAGCACTTGCTCGTGGCAAGCATCTGGCGCGTTCTCACGACAGTGGTTGTTGATACTCGTAAGAAGAGCGGATGGCAAATTTTATCGCGGGACTTTACATGTGACGACAAGACAGTGGCGCCCCGGTGTCTCGAAACCACAGAAGAATCTCCGTTATACATTATGTGTGCCTGCCGACCGTTTCAATCAATATCAGCTTACACGAGCGCAGGGCTGTAAAAACATTCATGAAAATGTTGCGCGAAAAATAATTTTTTATAAGATAATATTAATTTAAAAGATAATATTAGTCAGTGACACTGTCGAATGTTGGCCCGTTCTTATTTCCGGACCATTGAACACACAAGCACTTCGTAGAGGCATGATCCAGCCCATATACATAAAAAAGACTCGTGCGAGTTGAATGACGTGATAAAAACACTGAGCAACACTGGACGCGGGTAGCCTTTTGAGTTTCAAGATGCGCGAAGCGCTTACTCCGGTGCGAGATCGAGAGGCCCGACCCCAGGAAAAAGCAGACACGCGGTCAGGACGCGGGGGACGCATTCGAAGAGGATAAAGAGTCAGAGAATCATTATGCGACGTAACACAAATTCTGCCGCTGGGGGCGCTGCAAACTAGCTGCCAATAAAGTCCCTCGATAAAACTCACGCTTACAAGTACCGCCAACCATTGCTGTGGAAACACGCAAGACACCTGCCACGAGCGGTGCTCCGCCGCCATTCGCTTCCAAGGGCCGCTCATTTCAGTGCTGCGCCGCCATTTGCTCCCAAGGGCCTCTCGAGGCGCGGACCTCGTGCACTGGCGTATTTGACGCTACTTGCGAGAGAGAGAGAGAGAACAAACATCTTTATTGCATCCAGTCCGATGCTTGCTTTGGTCACCACTCCTCGTCCAGGGTGCTTTTCACGTGCTGGACCAGGAGGGGCCAACGGGTAGGCTCATACTCAGGAGGGGGGTTAATCCAATCCTCCCAGCTCTGGGGGCGATGTGCAGGTGGCAACCTGCTTATGATGGCGTTTCTGGCTGGTATGACGCCTGTGCAAGCCCATAATTGGTGCTCATTGTTCGGGTAGCCTCCACAACTTCTGCATCTGGGCGCACCTGGCGCTCCTGAGATATGGTGCTTGTGGTGTAGCGTAAGGAGCGTGCCGGTTTGTGCTCTACGTATGATGGTGGCATCCTCTCTGTTGAGCATACGCGATGGAGATCTTAGTGATGTGTTATTATGCCTGAGTTCTTTAAGTGCACGGGTGCGCTCCTTGTGTAGGATCTTTCTATGATCGTACGGGTCGTAGTCCTGCGGCCAGGGAGTCGGAGGGGCCCGGGGGGCATGGTCGCGGGCGAGCTCGTGGGCTAGAGCGTTCCCTTCGATCCCTTGGTGACCTGGTATCCACTCTAGGAAAACGTGGAGTTTGGGGTGTTCGTACATATGCTTGACTAATTCAGCTCTGATGTGAACCGGTAGCGTGTTCTGACTGAAGTGGCGTATGGCTCTTTGACTATCTGTGCGTATGGTGATGTTGTCGGTACCATTGTGCTGCTGGATGGCTTCTGCGATGGCCTGGATCTCAAGTGATGTTGACGTAGGGGCGTTGGAGTGGTGATGGGCCTTCTTGAATTCTGGGCCAACAACAGCTGTGTTGCCTAGTTTTGTCTCGTTGTTGTAGCTGGCGTCCGTGTAGTAGTATGTGGTGGTAGTGTGATGTGAAAGGTGGAATGTGCGGTGGTCCCGCCGGGCCTTGTTCTCGATGCGGTGCATGTTCTTTGGTATTGGCCTGATCTCTATTCTTGGCACACTGTCCCATGGTGGTTCCAGTGGCGGGATGTCCGGCATGTTGGATATGTCGAAATGAAGACTTCTGAGGATGTTCCTGCCCTGTGTGGATGTTTGGAGGCGCTGGTACTGGGCGGAGTGGTGGAAGCTGATGCGCTCCTCAAGGGTGTTAAAGAGGCCTGTTTCTTGTAATTTCTTGATCGGTGCAAAACGGGGCACCCCAAGGGCAAGTCGTGTTGCCTTGCGCAGTTGTGTTTCTAAATGTTTGTGCTGCGTCCTTGTAAGGCGCATGTAGGGCGCCGCATACATCACTCTGGAGGTAATTAGGGCTTCGATGGTTTTCCGGAGTTCGTGCTCGCGGAGGCCTCGCTTTTTGCGAGTGATTCGCCCGAGTATGTGGATGATTTGATTGATCTGTTTGGTGACTAATTTAAGCCAGTGGTCGGCTTTACCGTTTTGGCTCAGATAGAACCCAAGGATCCTGATATGCTGTCTCCGTGGGATACTTGCCCCGTTGAGTTCGAGACGGATGAGGTCCCTAGTCTTCTCGGCATCTTTAGTATTGGAATCTAGGATAACTATGTACTCCGACTTTTCGGGTGAGCAACTGAGTCCAATACTTTGTACATAATCGTGGATAACATTGAGGCCCTGCTGTATGGTTGCTTCTTGTTCTGCCAGTGATCCGCGGTGACACCACAGAGTGATGTCGTCGGCGTAAAGCCCAAAGTGGAGGTCGGAGATAGTGCCGAGTAATGTGGGCAGGTCCTTCAATGCGAGATTGAAAAGGGTTGGGGAGAGTATCGAGCCTTGAGGGACACCGGCGTGCAGGGGAAATTTGGGGCTGGTATAGTCGTCAATCTTGATTTCTATCGTTCTGTCGGTTAAGAAATTTCGAACGTAGTTATAAAGGCGTTTGCCTGGCTTGATGTCAATTAGCTTTTGGAGTACCGCATGGTGCATGACATTGTCGAACGCCTTGTGAATGTCGACGCCGGCGACGACTCTGGTTTGTGCGGTGCTGGATTGAATGAGCACGTCGTGCTGTATTCGGAGCATTGTGTCCTGTGTAGAAACATGCCGCCTGAATCCGGTCATAGAGTGATGAAAGACGTGGTGCTCTTCTAAGTGCCACTCCAAGCGTTGTAGCACCATCTTCTCTGTCAGCTTGCTTAGGCAAGAGGTGAGTGAGATGGGCCTAAGGTTGGTGATGCGGTCTGGTGGCTTGCTGGGTTTGGGGATGGGAATTATAATCGCTTCGTTCCACGATGGTGGGATGATGCCGGTTTTCCATGCTTGGTTTATCTGACCAAGAAGTGCGTCGAGGTAGTTTTCGGGGAGATTCTTGATGATGGTATATGTGATGCCGTCCTTCCCAGGTGTTGTGTTCCTCGTAATGCTGTGGAGGGCCGTAGCCAATTCTTCTTTACTAAATGGAGAGTTGGGGGAGGTTATTTTGTACTGGGTATAATAGTTCTTGCAATTCCTTGGCGATTTGCTCTGGGGTCTTATTGGTTCTGAGCTGTAGTTTTTCTAGGCTGTGTCGAGGCTTGCCTTGGCCCAATAGTGTGCGTAGGATCTGCCACACGCGAGGCGTATGGAGTTGTCCATTGAGACCATCGCACATTTGTAGCCAAGTTTGAGTCGCCAATTCGTGCGCGTATATTTGCGCCTCTTCCGTAATGAGTTGGATAGCCTTCTTGAGGCGGTTATTCTTTTTGTTGCGTTTCCAGCGCCTAACCATCTTTTGTCGTTTGTCCCAGAGGTCAAGAAGATGACGATCGATATATGGATGGTCTTCGGATTTGGCTATGCGTTTGGTGAATTTGCGGTGCGTCATGATAACTCTTTCCACCCATTCCGCAGGATCTTCTGGGGCGTCGGTTTGTTCGAGGTGGCTCCGCAGATTATCCCACTTGGTAATATGGGCGGTGCTGGCCCGTGGAGAGCTCTTTCGTGCCATAAGAAGTTCAATGGTTGTAGCTAGAATATAATGGTCGCTACCTAGATCCTCGAGCGTGTTCTCCCATTCTGTTTTGCTCGGTCCGGCGTGCCACGTGAGGTCGGGGCTTGTGTCAGCTTCCACGCTGTTGCCTGCGCGTGTTGGAATGGTGGTATCGTTGAGGAGGGTCAGTCGATTTTGAGAGGTTGCGGTTTCAAGCCTGCGACCATTAGGAGAAGTGTGATAGTATCCCCATGCGACGTTCGGGCTGTTGAAGTCACCCGCTATGAGGATATCTTTGCGAGGGTGCATATCCTTGATTTCCTTGATCCACGTAGTATGCGCGGTGCGGCCGCCGGGTGTCCAGTACGTATTCACAATAACAGCTTTAGTGGCGCCCAGTTGACATTCTACGGCTACATGTTCTTGTTTCTCGGTGTTGTGCTGCTCTGTTTCCAACTGAATCGCAGGGATATGATTGGCCACATATGTGACGACCATGACCGGGGCCGATGGTGGAAGGGGGTTAGGTCTGGCGCGCATGGCACGACATTTTTTGGTGATGCTTGGCTGTATGAAATTTTGGTACCCGGATAGTTTATAGTTGCCATTCGTTTCCTGAAGGAGTATGATATCTGGTTTGGTCTTTGCCTGCAGGATATGATGTTCAAGATGATACTTTTTCTTGCGTAGGCCCCTGCAGTTCCACTGCCAGACAATGGCTTTGTTGGTGATCTTGCTGCTGGTCGGGGGATTACTGATCATTGTGCTAGAACCGTGCGTGGTGCGACGATGTCGGTTACCATTTTATACGAGTATTGTGCCTGGGTATGCATGTCAGGTTCATCAGCACCATAGGAGTATGAATGGCAGGATAGCATCGATGATTGAAATTGCTGCTTCACACCACGGGAGCGACAATGCTGACAAAAAGCTTCGGATCTTAATGGCAACACAAGAAATTATCGACTTCGCTGCGGATGAAGTAGAACCAGGTTGGGCGGGGTTCTCGGAGTTTTCTTCGCATTCCTTTTTTTCCTTGGTTGGTGTGACAGGCTTCTGAAAACGCTCGGTCGTTTGAGATATCTGCCTCGAGGAAGCCGAAAGAGGGGTTCCAGGAGCAGTCTGGGCACGAGTGGGCAGTGGTGGAAACTCGCTGGTGTTGTGCAAACGACCTGCATAGGAGTCAGTTGGTTTTGGAGCTTCCCGTCGAGGATTTTGGTCAAGCTTTCTTACAGCTGTGCTATGGCTTGTAGCCCCAGGTGAAGCGGATGAGAGAGTGATGCTCTTTGACGGCCCCGGCCTCTGGTTGGTCTCTTCAGAGGAAACGCCCATTCCGATTGCTTTTTTGGCAGATAAATAGTCCATCTTAGCTTCGTTCTTGAGCTTGTGGATTGATTCTTCCTTCTTGTATTCTGGGCAGCTTATGGACGTCGATTCGTGGTGGTTTCCACAGTTCACACATTGTGGATGGTCTGCATCGCAGATTTCTCGACTGTGGGGGCCCCCACAACGTGGGCATAGCTGCCGTTTCGTGCACGCTCCTCCAACATGCCCGAAATTGAAGCATTTGCGACATTGTAGGGGCTTCTCGATGAAAGGTAGGACCTTGAATCGGGTATGTCCGAGGACGACGTACTCAGGAGATCTAGTGGTGTTGAAAACCAGTTTCACAGTTTCGGATTGTCCTAGTCGGCGACTGCTTCTCAAGGGTGCGATGCTGCAAAGAACTTGCTGTAGCTCTTCATCAGGGATATCTTTTGAGACTCCATGAATGACTCCCACTGCTGAGTCCTTTGAATGAGGTTGGTACACACGCACTGGGATCCCGCCAATAGAGGTGATGGTTAGCAGCGCCTTTGTCGACTCCATGTTGCTGGTGTCAACGGCTAACAAATTCAGTCTCGGGTTCGGTCGCACTTCAGTTACTCCATCTGGGGCAAAACCTTGAAGTTTTTCACGCAGCTTCAGTGGGTTCACTTTTGTTATGAGATGGTCTCCGTCTACTGGTTTTATCACGACTGTGAGAGCGTCCATGCTAGGTGTTGTGTTAATCACTGTGTCCCCGCTTGATGCAATGCTCGATTTTTTGCACCTTTTTCGGCTGCTCGTTGTCCAGTTGTTTTCTATTGGTGGCATTTCAGAGTCAGAGCAACATAAGGCACTCGATGTACTGGACCTGTCTGAGCTGGTGTCGGTCGTGGTGATGGGCAAGAAGCCATTTGCAGGCCCTGGGTCACTTAGGGGTTCATTTTCTTGCGCGGCTGCTTGGTAGAACGCTTCATTGGCAATGTTCGACGTGTCAGGTAGGAGGGACATGGTCAGTCGGTCGGGTCGGCGGCCGGTATACACCGGTTAGTCTTGGCTTTGAAGGCCGCCAAGGCCTAGGCTTTGCTCTTGGTCGAATACACGACCGCACCTATTCAGGGCCAAGAAAGTTCGACGTATACAGAATATTACTCACAATTTGTAGCCAGAACCGAAGGGAACACAAGCTGCTTCTTCAACGTCGTCGTCCTCCTCCTCACGCAAGAGATCCTTCGGCTCAGCCACACCAGCCATCGAGAAAAAGGCAAACATATCGTTGGGCTTTAGCGGCCAAGGCGGCGCGGCCCCTTTCCTTTAGGTGTGTCACGCAGCAAACATAGATCGTTTGCAAAATGCCAATGCAGAGAGGAACGTTCTGCCAATGTACTTACATGCGCTGCACGTGAGGGCGTCTATAGCGGTACCTTTACTAAAATGAAACCCCTCAACACAATTCGCTCTGAACGTACATTAGTCAACACCTTAAAGGGATTTTTCGGTAAAATTTTGTCCTTCGCATAACAAATAAATTATATTGACATTGTTTTTAGGATAATCATCCTCACAATATCCGAATTTTTAATCCTCAGCCGCCCAAGTATTTGGAGTTTAAACAGAGTTCAACTGCTCTGATTGCATCCGCAAAACACGCAGCGTTTTCGTTGGCAACAGGGCAAGCTCTGACGTAACATCAGGCAAAGAGAGCCACGACAGCTCTGGACTTTTGTCTCAGTAAAATGACCATGCCTGATGGGACGTCACGACATGACCAGCCATGCATACTTGCACAATTTTGCGTGAAGTTTCGTATTGATGTTAATAACTGATTTAATGATTATTGGGGCCCTTTGTCTAAGATAATAGATATCACACCTGTCTATATTTCGGTCCTCTCTAGGTGACCGGCGCGAAAACTTCGTAACTTCTGGATATCACCGGAAAATCCATTTAAGGCTGGTTCACACAGTCCCGTTTTCTTACGCTACGTTACGTTACGAAGGCTTACGTTTACTTAGGAGGAGGGTCACCGAGACATAAGTACTTCGTATGAAGCATGGCAACCAGTTTCAGGAGCAACTTGGCACGCCACATTCGAAGCACGGACTTCCCGATGATGAATCATAACGTAACGTAAGAAAACGTAAGCAAACATGCATGTCTGAACCAGAGTTTAGTTGGGACATTTACATTGAATTACTAAAATGGGTGGTGCAGCAATATTCGGTCAGATTTTTTTTTTTTTCACTTTACACAATCTGGCCGCACGCAACGCCATTGACAGAGAAACCTCTTTGTTGCGGTGTATTTTCAAGAATAAACACGAGCGTTTTCTCGCAATCTCTCGTTCGTAAGACTTGATCACGTAGTTTGTAGGACGTCGTGTCCCCCAGTGACGACATTTGAATGCGGTTCATAGACTGGACCCGAGCATTACGTGAGCACTCCATTTAGGCTCGCGATAATCAATAGCTCGACAAGCGCTTGGGTAGTGGCTCGGGTACAAAAGCTGGGATGACGACAAAAGCCGAACTTTAACAATGTCTCAAACTAAGCCCGTTGCGTGTGCTTTGCCAACCTCAGCGTATAGATAAGATAAATATTGGCGGCATATGATCGGCTCCAGATCACGTGGCTGCTTGTGCTGTCTGAAAGTTGAGAAAAAAAAAAAAAACTCCCGTTTTTTTTTCTTTTTTTTTGTTGCAACTACTATTGCACGAGGAAAAAGAACTAACATGTGTTTCATAGGTTACAAACGTCAGGAATCCATTCTAAAGGCTGTTTCATACAACCCCGTTTCCTTACGCTATGTTACGTTATAAACACTTACGGCACAAGTCACCCGGACATCTGTGCTCCATATTAAGCGTGGCTAGCAGATAGAGCAGACAGCCTGGCACGCGACATTCCAGACACGAATGTTTCGGTGACTAATATGTTACGTAAGAAAACGTAAAGGCTGGTTCACACACCCACAATTCCTTACGTTACGTTACGTAACCTTATGTACAAGCCACCTGAATACCTGTGCTTCATATCAAGAGTGGCTACCAATTCGAGGAGGTATACCTGGCACGCAACATTCGAGACACGAATGTTTCGGTGACTTGGACGTAACGTAAGAAAACTGTGCTGTGTGAACCAGCCTTTATAAGTTGAACCGAGCTCAACTCCTTACGTTACGCTACGAAGAGCATTGTGTCCTTGGTTGCTACGGTAACTCACCGTCCTAGCTTGTCGTCAGCGAAACATTCGTGTCTCGAATGTCGCGCGCCAGGCTATCTCCTTGAAATGGTAGCCACGTTTAATACGAAGCAAAGATTTCCCGGGGACTTGGACATAAGCTTTCGTTACGTAACGTAACGTAACGTAAGAAAACGGGTCTGTGTGAACCAGCCTTAAGAATAGGATGATGTGGGAACCAGCCTAATGGCGCATTCACACTGGAAGCGGATCCGCGTTTGCAAAGCGGTTGCGAACGCGGTTGTATAAAGATCCAGTACAACTGCACGCGCATTTGATGTTATCAAATGTGCGTGCAATTGTACTGAATCTTTATACAACCGCGTTCGCAACCGCTTCGCGAACGCGGATCCGCTTCCAGTGTGAATGCGCCCTAAAGCCTGTTTCAGAAAGTTGCGTTTAACTGCATGTGTTGCGGAGGTTTGCGCCGATATACGACCATGAGTCACAGAGATATTTGTGCTTCGAATGAAGCATGGCAGCCAACTGAAAAAGTAGCTTGCAACTCGACCTACGAAGCAAGGATTTCGTGATAACTCCGCAACGCAACTCAGTCAGACGCATCTGTCTGAACCAGCCTTTAAAGGAGTCATAAAACGGTATCAGGTTGAAATGCTCGTGACTTTGCAGAGGCGTACTGGTAGTGGAGCCTAAGTATGCTCGCATAGACCAGCACTGATTTAAAAGCTTCTTTGTCGCGGTGAAATTGCGAAGATAAAAGGCGACCATTTCTTTCGGTCTTGCCTTCGCAAAGCTCGATGATATAATTGTGGGATCGAAACCACCCGCCTGACGACAGTCGAGCGGGGCTCATGGATCGGACACGAGAACTGCGTGAGCACTCGACTTCGGCTCGTAACAATCAATGCCTCGGCGGACACTAGGGTAGTGGCTCGTGTCCAACCACTGCGCTGATAAGGATAGCCGAACTCTAACAATGCCTGGAGCTCAGCACGCGTTTTCTACTTCGCCAACCCCAGCGTGTGGCTATGATTAACGTTGGTGACATAGGGTAGGCACCAGGCCACGCGGCCGCTTGTTCTGGCTTCGAGTTGAGGAGATGAACGAAGGTCACATTTCTCCACGTTTTTGGGCGAGTGTCATTGCCTAGAAAGAACAATAATGCAAATTTGTTCAGTTATTAAGGTTACGGAGCAATTTAAGTAGTATTCAGCGAATCTAGAAAAATTGTTTCATGGTTCCTTTAGGTGGTATTTTTGCGAAGCACCAAAATCGTTGCACTGCCCTTTTAAGTAGCTTAGGCGAGCGCGCGCAGCTCACGTACATTACATCCATCATTCTGCTTGGAGGTTGGGTAATTTAAAACCTTACAACGGGTGGTCCCCTGTTTATTGTCATCACGCGTATCATCGCGGCTGTGAGCTACATTTTCCTGGTTATTTCAGGATTCATTGGTGAAAGAACTGCAAATGAGTTGGCGAGCTGGTGGTTGCTAATCATGTCGTTTAACTCTTGAGACTGTGGTGCAGAAAATAAAATAAAAAATGTCTTGTCGAAAAATCCGACAAAGTGAACGTCCCAAACTCAGCTAACTGGTTTATTTCTCAAGCGTTCTACATGGCCTATATATACTCACACGACTCTCAACCACAATCTACGCAGAGATCTTCTTTGTTGAAAGCACTCCCAAATGTATACACATTCACAAGTGACCATGCAGTCAAACCCACAATACGATCATTCTCAACCATTTTCGAAGAAGAGACCTCCTTTGGTGAAAGGGTTTTCTAATAAAAGGAACATACATATTTACAAAAAAAGAAAAAAAAATAACACGTGGTCAAGCTTACAAGACAATGCCTTATCATCAGGGACGACGGGAAAGGGTTTTGAGACGTACATCTGGTTGACCTCAGAGACCCGGTGACTGCTCCGCTTTGTATAGCCAAACCCGGAGCAAAGTTTTCCAAATAATGCCAAAGCTACAAATACATTTCTTCCTTAAAAAGACGGACAAATGGTTGAGGATTCAATCCGCTTCCCCACAGGGTTATACAGCTGCCACCTTGATGTAGGACTAAAATAGGGTTTGCTTTTTCGTAAGGTTTATTAAAAAATATCACCACCGTTCGGACTACATAAAACTTTACCTACAACATGTTCAAGATATATTACTGTAGATCAAAATCTTCTGATGAACATTTTGGGAAGAAACAGCGGCAAAGAAACTTGGAAAAGAGTAAAGGAACAAGCACGACAGGACGGCGTTGATCCTTTACTCTTGTCCAAGTTTCTTTGCCGCTGTTTCTTCCCAAGATCTTCTCCTGAAACCAACTAGCCCAACACGTCACATTGTTGTCTTCTGATGAACATAAAGCAAGTATAACCGCCAATACTACGACTTCAACCGGAGTGCATCACGTGGAGGCTACGTGCTGAAATAGAAATGAAAACGCGTTTTACTCGATAAAAAAGCACAATTTTTCTGCTGTCACAGAATGGCACACCTTTTAACATAAACTATTATAGCCTCATACAGTTCTTCGGCAATTAGCATTTCATGATATTTTATAACATCGTCAGGCAACTGAGGAGTCGAGAGTTTACTAAAATGCCATGGTACGGCAGCCCTCTTTACGAATCCGGATGTTTCGGTGCAGGACTTTTTTGTGTGGGGCGTTTCGGTGCAGTCTTTTCGGTGCACGGTCTTTTCGGTGCATGGACTTTTCGGTGCACGGACATTCGGTGCACAGACATGTCGGTGAACGGACTTTTCGGTGCACGGACGTTTCCGTGCACGGACTTTTTCTACCACGGACTTTTTAGTGTGGGACGTTTCAATGTACAAACTTTTCGATGCACGGACTTTTCGCTGTAAGTATGTTTCGATTTGTTTCACAAGTTTCAAGACACACGACGTAACTTAACATAGAGACCAACGAGCCGCATTTCGGGGAGCGAGAGAAGTAGTTCTAAATGTGTCTGATTGCGACTCTGTCAATACTTATCATACTTCTCCTAGCGTCAAATCCTTCATCGCTCTTCAGGGTGCCGTGATTTTCCTGAACATAAATTATGACTGAAAACCTGGCTACGTTCTCCCTCTCACGCTACCCAGACGTAGATCTACGTAAATACCAAGCATCCCAAATAACGCACCCCGATTTTTTTTTCAGAAGCCGATTACTTTATGCTAATGAAACCAACTGTATGTTGTTGGCATAGGTCTTGCGAGAGTTGCAGTATTGTTATTAGGCATAATTAATAAAATGTTTGTAATAATTACCTAATTTTTAAATGGTGTGTAAAGAGCAAAAATGCCAATGGGAAAGTTGTAGAGCTCCTTGAGAGACAAGCTAATGAGTTGTTTGCAACGTGATACGGTTCGTCTGCATTTGTTTTCTGACCAGTAGATAAAGCCCGTGGAATATGACAAAATACCCCCTGATAACGCGTCCGCCCCATCATGGACTCAAGTTCAATTGTCACTGGCTTTGTCGGGCCATTCCAATAAGAAATACCAATAATAAAGCCGATACCCTGACAAGAGACACCGAAAACGCATCTATCGACCCAACGCGTAAACACGACGTGATGCGTCTAGAGCGTACGTTGGAAACGAGACACCGGCAAACGAACCATAACGTCCAACGTCTCCAATCCTCACACAGGATGGTACTGCGCCTATCAAAGTAACTTAGGTCGTACATCAGTAAGTGACAAATGGATGACCAAGTCTACAATATTATGAAGTGCAAAAAATAAATGTTTAGCTAAAACAGTGCTCACAGTTATTACGTTTAAAAAAAAAAAGTAAAAACTCGCGATTTTGATTGGCCGTGCAACGAAAAGTCCGTGAACCAAAAAGTCCGTGAACCGAAAAGTCCGTGCACCTAAATTAACGTGCACCGAAAAGTCCTCACCGAAACGTCCTACACCATATTTCATCTTATTGCGATTGTCTCTCGTCTACGCGTCTTTTGTTTGTGTTTCAAGGTATTAAGGTTTTTTTGTTTTTTTTTTTCATTCTAGAAAAATCACTGTCTCCAGCAGCATGTTGGACTTGAATGGGCAGCCTACGAACGTTTATATCACTGTCGCAACCACAAACAAGTCAATAATTTATGCTCAACTAAGCTTCATTATGGTTCCATATCAGGGTAAGCCTTACAAGAACTGTACACTCAAATAAACTTCTAACGATGTGAAGCGCAGAGGTGTCTTATACTACACGCTTAATTGGCAAGCTATAAAGTTAACACAGTGTATATAGACGCGAAAGATCGCGTTCTGAAGTTGACAGTGTTATTGAGTGCAGCAGATCCAGGGGTTTGAATTAGCGAAATGATTAATAGCCGAGAGTAAAGACTTCTGAGGAATTTTTGTTTGTCTTGATAACCGTATGAGCCTGGCATAGTGAGTTTGTATTTGGTTAACGGCCCAATCCATATATATTGAACTAACTCGAAAAACTTAACAAATATCTAGATTATGTTGTATTGTTGGGGGATCTGCGGCGAGTGGATTAGAGCCCCGAAGCTCGGAGGGATGCTGGGTTCAACGCCCACGACTGCCCGTTTGATCTGAATGAGCGTTGTTTCGGCGTGAGATCGTGTATTACTACTGCGTGATAAACGAGAAAAACCCCAGGCTAGGCTAGATTTTTATAGGACTGTATTACAAAAGACCTTAAATTTTCAGTCTGAACGACATTGAAGTGTGAACACGTTTTCTTCGGCAGTACCGAGCAATTAAAATCTGGGCAATGCTAATATCGGACTTTTCAAACTAGACATCGGTTATTTACCCTCGCTCAATTTTCTTTTAGTGTGGATTCTGCATTTAGAAAAATAAATAAACAAATGGCAGAATGCAAAAGGAGCTTTATCTGATACTTTACGACAAATTTGAGACACCACGCCGCGTGTTGTGATAAACACTTGTACAGCTTGTGCGGTATCATTGTGCGCTCCAATGTTTTAAATAGTGCAGGACTGTGGGAAAGGTGATAAATGCCAGATTCTTGTAACTAAACAATCTGTTAGACAATTTGCGTATAAAGAAAACGTTCATACGAAATGCTTAATTCTAGGTAAAACTTTGACATCAAATTGTTGTTGCAGATCCGAAATTACCGAGAGGTGCTTTGATTCTTTCCAAAATAATTGATAAATTATTGCGGCGATGCAATTTTTTGTTTCTTAGTCAAATGTGCTGCTTTTCTATAAACCTCGAAAATTGTTTTAACACTGTCACTGACACGTACATATTTTTCTCTACCTTTGGAGGTAATGTCTGAAGTACGATGGGGTACCCGAAAGTAACAGTATATATTTATTTTGGAGGGTGGGTTCCTTGTAGTACAAGTTTCCCTCGCTGGGTTCGTTTTATAGTGACCACTCTACATCAGTGTGGCAGTCGGCGTTCTTGCGAGACACTGTTAGGTGGCAGTGGATTGCCTTTAGAGACTCTTTGAACACGTTTGCCTATTTCGTGATGTCTCATTTACAGTGACAACGTGCGGGAGGTAAACTTTGCTTTTTGTTTAAGCAAAATGCGGCGGAAACCGTGGTTATGCTACAGAAGGCTTACGGGGGAGCTGCTCTGAGTAAAAGACGAGTTTATACATATTTGTTTTTCCTCTTTAAACGAGGCTAAATATCGACTGCCAATCAACCTTGTTCCGGGCGTCCTTCACCCAGCCGAATTGACCTTTTTCATAGTTTGGCCACGATCGTGGCGCGCCCTCGCGGGAGTCGCTCGAAACACTTTTGGGGGCTCCGGGACCGTCTCTCCGTCGTCCGCGCCAGGCCTGGCGTGTCTCCCGGTTCATGTCTTTGCGTGTGTTCTCTGGTGGCGTTGTTCCGTCTTTCACCATTCTGAACGTGTATTTCTGTCCTCGTTTCGCGTGCATATTTTCTTCGAAATGGCTGAGGGCGACCTGGGGCCCTGATCTGAACACTTGGCGAAAAAGTCGGCGAGAAATACGGCAGCTGTGATTGGCAGGTGCAAAAGTCAAGTGCGACATCGGCCAATCGCAGCCGCCGATTTTCTCGCCGACTTTTTCTCCAAGTGTCCAGATTAGGGCCCCCGGAGGATTAACAAAAGTCACTGTTTATGATACAGAGGATCTCGTTCGTTTTTATACCTTCAAGGATGGACAGACCGCCGACGTCGCATCGGTTCACCATCGACTCGGAGTCACTTAATCGTCACTTCGGTGTCGCGTCTTTTCAAGCAACTAAAGAAGGAGTCGGCTTTCAAGGCAGAGTCGCAGAGTGTTATGTGAGGAGAGTAATGCATGGTGACCAGTTTCGATACCGACTCAACCATTCCCCTTTTGCGGAGCTTGTGAGCCCCATTTATGAGGCCAGGCCCCTACAAACAGCTGATTTTGCTCTCCTTGATCGCTTAATTAAGTTATTGAAGCTTATTGCGTCCGTCACTTCGCCGTCCCGTGTACCGCGCGAGCGCGCGGAATATTGCCGCATTCGGGAATGTCTAAACAAACTCGGACAATGTGAAATCCGGGCGGTCTTGATATTGCTAAGGCTTGCCTGCACCGTCAAAAAGTAAGGAACGGTATGTTAGAAACAATCTCTCTTCCAATTCGGCACGTTTACGAACCTTCGACAAAGTGGGTCTAGCAAACAGGGGAGTTTACGGTTGGTTGCCAAGGCATTCCATCGTGGTTCTGTCTCCGTAAGGCTTAAATTCGTTTCGCACGCTTTAAACGCTGTGCCAGTGACTGATATATTTTCTGTTTTCTCTTCACTTTTAACGTAGCAAGACGCGAATGTGTTTAGCGCACGCTTGAAGAACGGAAAGCTTTATCTTGTTATTCTTTACTTGAGAACCGGCTATGGCATGATTACGTCACACAACCGCGTGTGCACATTCACTGTTAACGGAAATATAGTCAGAGTGCAGGCGAGCTGGTGTAAGTTGAACATGATGGTAAACTTGATATACGAATACATGGAAGGAGAGAACATTGAGGACAGGGCGGAAGCAGGACTTCTTTCAAGAAGTGCTTCCTTGATGTTTTATCCCTTCATGTATTCGTATCTATTCATCAACACACTTGTTTTCAGTTATTAAACCTGAGCCTGGGGTAGCAAAATGAAAACGCAAAGAAAGAACAGGAAACGTCTCAAGAGACGTTGCCTGTTCTTTTTCTGTCTCCTTTTACGTTTTCGTTTTCCTAACCAGTTTCAGGTTTGCCATCATGTTCACATTTACTGTATTTTAGTTAAAAGCAGAATGTCCCGCCATCACAGTGATGACCCAGTCACCCAACACGGAAGATTCGCGTCCTAGGCTTTTGAAAGCAGGGCAAAAAGGGCGGGGTGTTTGACATCGGGTGCTTTCGTGCACCACCCGCAAAAGGCTGCTGAAACTCTATAAAATCTTGCGTTTGAACCATTTTTGTTGTTATTTGTGCAACCTATAGCTGCATGGTGGTGAGGCATGACGACTATCAAGCCTAGCCGCGAGAAAAGCGGAGGAGTCGAGCCTAACTAAGCACTGTCCGAGCGACCGAGCGGACGAGAGAGCCTCCAAAAATGGCGCCTTTCCCTTTCCTACCCTCTCCCAGAGTCGGCGCATGCGCCTAGCGATCTCTGAAAAAGGTCAATTGAAGAGGCAGAGGCGAGAATTTGCCAAGCCACCTTCAAAAGCTGCCATTGGACGAGACAGGGAGTTGTGGAGCTGACTGGATTGCCGTGGGCTTCCTGAAGACGAATTTAATCGGAGAATTTGCACATAAAACGAGCTGCGGAAAAATTCAGCCTCGCTTCGATAGATTGGGTCGTCCACATGAAAATGCGCTTGGTCGCACTGCACTGTGTGTTCAGCACTTTTTTTTTACCAAAAACGGCATGGTTCCCGTTGCCTACCTTCCATATTTACCCTACCTCGAGCCGACTGCCTTTTTTTGCAGGTTTAAAAAAGAGGTTATTAAAAACCGTTTGGTGATATATATATATATATATAAGTCATCTCCTGACGAAGCCAAGTCTCTCGGCGAAGCTGTTGATTAAACTTCCGCTGTTTGTTGTTTCTCACCGTGAGTTTTTCACTTCGTTATATATATATATATATATATATATATATACCGGGTGTTCATTTTTAATTCGAACAGATTTATTACAAAAAATCCGTAAAAGATGCACTAGTACGGTTTGTTCAAGTGAGTTATACGGCTAGGGGGACATTATGAGGGTGGTTAATCCTTGCGAGAAGTTGGCTAATTACTTAAAATTCGTTAATTAACTTTTTAATTAATGAAAATAGACATATGGTTCCAATTAGAAATTTGCTCAGCGTCGTCGAAAACCCCTAAATCAGACATTTTCAGAAAGACTTTGAGCGCTTGAGAAGCGTAGTAGTGAACTGAAGTTACCGCTCGTGGAGCAGGTACAGAGCTAGAGGTTGCGATAAGGCGCCCGTGCGATTTTTCCGTCTCTTATCTAGCCCCAGCCTTGTACCTGCTCCACGAGTGGTAACTTTAGTGCACTACTACGCTTCTCACGAGCTCAAAGTCTTTCTGCAAATGACTGAATTAGGGGTTTTCGATGACGCTGAGCAAGTTTCTAATTGGAACCATATGTCTATTTTCGTTAATTAAAAAGTTAATTAACGAATTTTAATTAATTAGCCAACTTCTCGCAAGGATTAGCCACCCACATAATGTCCCTCTAGCCGTATAACTCACGTTGAACAAACCGTACTAGTGCATCTTTTACGAATTTTTTGTAATAAATCTTTTCGAATTAAAAATGAACACCCGGTATACATATATATATATATATATATATATATATATATATATATATATATATATATATATATATATATATATATATATATCTTAGGGGTGTGCGAATGTTCGAAATTTCGAATACTGAAACGAATATTTTCCTTATTCGAAAAGTATACGATTCGAAAATGGCATATTCGGAAGTTCCCGAATATTCGGCCAAAGCCGAATATTCGAGCAAGTAACGAATAATCTGCCTGCCACGCATTCCCCTATGAATGTTTATTCACTGAGAAAGGCGTATGATGAGTGCGTTATCGGTCTGCTTCGTTTCTATCTATCCGATGGCAGCAAGACAGGATCAGTGCGGTTTCTTTTTCACCAAGCCCTTTGTTGTGTGGCACTTTTATAGCAATATGTGATGTAATTGCGCATTCTATAAATTGGTAGAATAAAATAAACCTCGACAGTGAAATATAGATATAAAATAAATCGCGAGAGTGTTATCTAATGTAAATGTCTGAAACGTAAAAAAAAAAAAAAAAGCTAGGTGCGAGCAGAACATTGCATCGCCTTTGACAACAACTCCTGCCACTCCCGCGCAGTCAAAACTAGGAATGTCGCGAACCTGCCCAGGTTCGAGGTCGACCAAGTTCGACTTTTTCTAACCTTCAGCGGATGTTCGACAAAAGTTCGACTGAAGTTCGACTTTTGTGCGCATGCGCGAAAATTAAAAAAAAAAAAAAACTAGCTGACTTCACCTGGCGGAGAAAAAGTGCAATATTTGTTGGGTTTATTGGCATTACTGGTTCACATTATTAAATAATAAAAGCGTTAAAAGCGCATATTTTCGCTTTTATATGGTGTTAAACATTGGTAACCATTTTATGAAATATTAAAATACTGTCTAAATTATTTGTTTCCCGAAATTCGGAATATTCATGTAGCAGCCGGGCAACACTGTCCATAAGTCGAACTTTTTCGAACTTTAGTGAAATGTCGCAGGTTTCCCGAGTGAAAGGGTCTTTTTACTGGCGGAAATGTTGTCACTGCGCGTAGGGAGCGCTTACTTTCTGAACACGTTGAGCAGTTAATTTTCCTACATGATAATTTGTAATGAGTGGATTACTTGAAGTATCTTTAGCCTGCTGCAGCCCAGTAAAATGCAGTTGCATTGATTCATTTTAAAAAGGCAATAAAACCTGCTGTTACCTCTTTTTTTGCAATTTTTTTTACATATATTCGATATTCGATTCGATATTCGAAGCCCGTTTTTTGTCTTATTCGAAAATTTCAATATTCGCACACCCCTAATATATGTATATATATATATATATATATATATATATATATATATATATATATATATATATATATATATATATATATATATATATATAACTGGTAAGAAAAAAAACCTTGGTGAAAACAGCAACAACGGACGATTTAATCTTCGACGTTTCGGCCGGAGTCCGGCCTTCCTGACGAAGGCCGGACTCCGGCCGAAACGTCGAAGATTAAATCGTCCGTTGTTGCTGTTTTCACCAAGGGTTTTTTTCTTACCAGTTATACCCACGCCTTCGGCCTCCCGCCACCATGCCCGTTATATATATATGTATATATATATATATATATATATATATATATATATATATATATAACTGGGAAGAAAATACCCTCGGTGAAAACAGCAACAACGGACGATTTAATCTTCGACGTTTCGGCCGGAGTCCGGCCGGAGTCAGGAAGAACTTTTACAGATGAACGCGGGTGGTATTTATACATTGCTACGGTCGAGTCCAAGTTTCAAAAACGGCGGTATGACGGTTGGAGTTCCAGATGGGCAAGCGTTTATACAATGCTACGGTCGGGTCCAAATTTCGGCGGGATGACGGTTGGAGCTTTGGTGAGAGGGAAGCGTAGGGCAGTTTGTATCCGGGTGAAGGAGCTTGACGGTCGGGGCCAAGTTTCAAGGACGGTGGGATGACGGTTGTAGCTTCTTGAGAGGGGGAACAGGGTGACTTTGTGCGGCAGGGGTGACCTGAATGATAGCGTAGAATAGACGACAGTTACCGCGCAAACTAAAGTGCTGTCTCAAAAAAAAAAAAAAAAAACGGCACGGTCACTTGTGTTGTCTCGTGGGGCATGCATGAGTCAGACCTGGAATGAAACAATGTTAAAAGTAGAAAAAAAAAGAATATTAAAATCTGCAATAAAAGAGAAAAGTTGATGGTCCAGTTCCGGCCACAAACACAGTACCACTGCTAACAATTTAAACATTATGCAATTCTCATTTAGTTTTTTAGGTCTGGGACCTAAAAAATGTCCCCTCATCGCTGTTGCTATTCGTCTGTTAGCATTTTAATCGATGCCAGAGTACCGGGGCTTTCATTTATTCCTTGTTTAATTGTGTTGAATCGGTAAATTAGATAGGATTCCCGCTGTTCACGTTCGCGATTTGATTTAAATCCAGATTCTAGGAGCGTCACTGACAATTTATCAAACGAGTGTTTTGGGAGAGCGAGATGTTTAGATAGAGGCAATGTCGGAAGATTTATGGCGTGAGATTTGTGATTATTAAAGCGCAGTCTAAATGCCGTTCTAGTCTGCCCTATGTATTGCATTTTACATACCGTACACTCGAATAAGTACACGACATTCGACGAGACACATGTTAAGTGCCCCTTAATTTTGATCGAGAACTGCGAGTGCGTGCTGCTGGCCATGTTTGTGTGCTGCATCTGTTTACAGATCAGACATCCTGCGTGCATGCAAGGCCTACATTCGTTAGGTGGTGGCGATGAATTGATCCGAGAATTTACTAGCGCGTCTTTGAGGTTACGCGATCGTGTGTGGACTACCCCAGGGGCGGATGGAAACGCGCGTTTAAGGCGCTCGCTTTGTTCGAAAATGTTATAATGTCGTTTTAAGATATTTTTTACATTAGGATGGTTCATGCTATAAGTTAGATATAGATTTGTGCGTTGTGTGTCGCTTTGCGTGGGGCGCGGGCTGATAAGGTCTGCTCGGTTCAGTTGCTTGGCTTTTCTGATTGCATCGTCGATTATACGGGGTGGATACTTTTGTTTCTCTAGCACCGACTTTAAATTTTGGCTGCTCGCATCAAAATCTGTATGTATATATATATATATATATATATATATATATATATATATATATATACATATCTGTTGCCGCGAGCGCAGCTGACCAAGCAGGCAACGCGCTCGTGGCCTAACGGTTATCGCGTGTGCATGCCTTCCACGCAGGAAGCCAGGGTTTGATTCCTGGCCGCGGGGTCGCATTTTTGTTGACTCTAACGTAATGTTCTGGTAAATTCGAGAACCGTGTTGCTTGTTTGAGGTCAGAATGTTCTACACGCCGAACCTTCTACGCCGATTGTTCCAGAAGCCCACGCGTGTACATAAGGGGCTCCGCGTGGCGAGCCGCAGTCAGTTTCGCCCCAGCGTTCGACTCTGCTGTTACGCCGACTTCGACGCCTGCGGCGCTCTGCTTTCCTCTGTTCCCTTTTTTATTACTTTTTGGGCACAAGTTCGCCCCATGAAACGTTTCGGTTTCCCCAGTTATTCTTTGTTTCACTTTGTCATTCGTGACATTTTTGACCACACGAGACAACGCCGCCTTCGCAGTTCGACATCGATCCAACTTTGCCTACCCCACAACGGCGAGAACTCAGTGACCTTCCCTCCGAGTTCAGTGAGTGCTTCTCCACGTCGTCAAAGGTACGCCAAACGACGGTTGCGAAACATCGAATCGTTACTGATGACGACGCGCTTCCCGTTCATCGGTCGCCGTACCGTGTCTCGGTGAAAGAGAGAGAAGTCATCCAGAAGCAAGTTGAAGAAATGCTCGACGACAACATCGTCCTGCCCTCAAGCAGTCCGTGGGCTTCACCGGTGGTCCTGGTGAAAAAGAGAAACGGGACTCTTCGGTTCTGGGTGGACTATCGTCGACTGAACGCCGTAACAAAAAAAAAAAGACGTCTACTCGCTGCCCCGCATCGACGGCACTCTGGACCGGCTGTGCCACGCCCGATACTTTTCGTCGATGAACCTGAAGGATGGGTACTGGCAGATCGAGGTCGACAAACGGGATCGTGAGAAGACTGCCTTCGTCACACTGGACGGACTGTACGAATTCAAAGTGATGCCGTTTGGACTGTGCACAGCACCGGCGACCTTCCAGCACGTAATGAATACCGTCCTTTCAGGCTTCAAATGGCAAAGCTGTCTCGTCTACCTCGACGACGTCGTGGTATTCGCAAGCGACTTCGACGAGCACCTGAGGCGTCTGCGGGCCGTGCTACAGGCTATCCAGAATGTTGAACTGACACTCAAGCCGTCAAAATGACAGTTCGCTTACGGCGAGCTCAAATTCTTGGGCCATGTTGTGAGTGCTCAGGGTGTAAGCCCTGACCCGGCAAAGACATCCGCTGTCACCGCATTTCCGAAGCCATCAGACAAGGAAGCCGTATGAAGATTCCTTGGGCTGCGCGCTTACTACAGACGTTTCGTTCGCGATTTTTCCTAGATTTCTGCACCGCTCACGCATCTGACGAAGGACGACGTGAACTTCCAGTGGGGGGGGGGGAGGAGCAAGAACAAGCGTTCAACGAACTGAAGGAAAGACTCCAGTCGCCCCCTATCCTCGGACACTTCGATCCATCAGCGGAAACGGAAGTTCACACGGACGCCAGCAACGCCGGACTCGGCGCGGTACTCGTACAAAGACAAGACGGAGCAGAGAGGGTGATCGCTTACGCAAGCCGGGCACTGTCCAAGGCAGAGCAAAATTACTCAACGACCGACAAGGAATGTCTTGCTGTCGTCTGGGCGTTAACCAAGTTCCACCCGTATCTGTATGTGATCCCGTTACGCGTTGTCACAAACCACCACGCTCTCTGTTGGCTCGCCAACCTCAAGGACCTGTCAGGACGCCTCGCTCGCTGGAGTCTCCGACTGCAAAAATTCGACGTAACCATTGTGCATAAGTCTGGTCGCAAGCATAACAACGCCGACTGTTTGTCTAGGTCCCCAGTCGAATCTCCATCCGACAGCACCGGCGACGACGATGACGACCGTTTTCTCGGCGCAGTTACAGATACCGATATGGAAGCACTTCAACGGGACAACCCGGAACTTCGCGCGGTCATCGACCACTTTGAGGGTCAAGGAAGTTCAGTTCCTCGAGTCTTGGCTCGAGACCTGTCAAGCTTCGTTCTGCGGCGAGGCGTGCTTTTCAAAAAGAAGTTCGGAACCAGCAACCCTGACTGGCTGCTGGTGGTTCCTGCTGGCCTTCGAGAAGAAATCTTTCAAGCATGCCACGACGACTCGACGGCTGGACACCTCGGCTACAGCAGGACGCTCACCCGGATTCGTGACAAGTACTACTGGCCGAGACTCCCAAAAACCGTCCATCTGTACGCACGGTCCTGCCATGAGTGCCAACGACGCAAAAAGCCTCCGACGAAGCCTGCAGGACTTCTGCAGCTGATACCTGCCCCAACAACGCCCTTCCAGCAGTTTGGAAGTGATTTACTTGGCCCATTTCCGCCGTCAACGTCGGGAAACCGCTGGATAATCGTCGCCTCAGATTATCTCACACGGTACGCCGAGACGAAAGCCCTTCCATCGGGAACAGCGGTTGAAGTCGCCAAGTTTTTCGTCGAGTCCATTCTCCTTCGACACGGCGCACCTGAAGTGCTGATCACAGATTGCGGGTCATCTTTCATGGCAGAGCTGACTCAAGAAGTTCTTCGGCTCAGTCACACCAGCCATCGACGAACCACCGCCTATCATCCACAGACTAACAGGCTAATGGAGCGGCTTAACAAGACGATCGCCGACATGATCTTCATGTACTATCGGGGAAAAATGAAATGCGAACAGAGGAGCGCGTGGCTTGCCGTACAGGCTGCGCCGCCTGGAAGTGAGCCTAGGGGCGAGGGTGCGTGGCCTACTCCGATGTGTTCACGCCCTTCGCTCGGCGCTCCCCAAGCTTCGGCAGTGCGCCTCTCAGTGCGCTGAAAGCTATCACCGCTATCTTTGCTGGCTCAGCGCGTGCGGCGCGAAGAAGCTCGGCCCACGCGCCGAGCAGACAAAGATAGCGGTGACAGCTTTCAGCACACTGAGAGGCGCACTGCCGAAGTTTGGGGAGCGCCGAGCGAAGGGCGTGAACACATCGGAGTAGGCCACGCACCCTCGCCCCTAGGCTCACTTCCAGGTGGCGCAGCCTGTACGGCAAGCCACGCGCTCCTCTGTTCGCATTTCATTTTCCCACGATAGTACGTCGACGTGGAGCACAAGACGTGGGACGGGGTGTTGCCGTACGTCACGTTTGCGTACAACACAGCGGTTCAAGAAACCACGGGAATGACACCGTTCTAACTGGTACACGGCCGGACGGTTGCCGCGATGCTCGACGTCATGCTGCCTCACGTGCCGGCCGACGATGGGAACGACAACGCTCAACTGATCTCGCAACGCGCGGAAAAAGCCCGCAACCTGGCAAGAATCAAGATTCATGACCAACAGCGAGTCGACGCACGCCGGTATAATCTTCGTCGCCGGGGCGTCCACTTTCGACCCGGAGACCGGGCATGGGTGTGGACACCGATACGGCGCCGCGGTTTCAGCGAGAATTCTCTCAAGCGCCATTTTGGACCCTACAAAATCATCCGACGCCTCGGCGATCTGAACTATGAAGTTCTACCCGACGGAACGCGCCCATCTGCAAGACGCCAGCCACGACCCGAGGTGGTGCACGTCGTCCGGCTCAAGCCGTATTATGAACGATAGAACTTTGAACTCTCGTCAAAGAGTGACCTGTGAACTGTTGCTCCTTTTGCTGTGGATCTGTGTTTTCGTTTTGTGCTGCATTGGGACGATGCACTTTTTTAAAGGAGGGAATTATGCCGCGAGCGCAGCTGACCAAGCAGGCAGCGCGCTCGTGGCCTAACGGTTATCGCGCGTGCTTTCCACGCAGAAAGCCAGAATTCGATTCCTGGCCGCGGGGACGCATTTTTGTTGACTCTAACGTAATGTTCTGGTAAATTAGAGAACCGTGTTGCTTGTTCGAAGTCAGAATGTTCTACAAGCCGAACCTTCTACGCCGATTATTCCAGAAGCCTACGCGTGTACATAAGGGGCCCCGCCCCGCGTGGCAAGCCGCAGTCAGTTTCGCCCCAGCGTTCGACTCAGCAGTCACGCCGACTTCGACGCCGACTTCGACGCCTGCGACGCTCTGCTTTCCTCTGTGCACTTTTTTATTATTTTTTGGGGGCACAAGTCTTCCCAGTTATTCTTTGTTTCACCTTGTCATTCGTGACAATATATATATATATGTAGGGCGCCAAAGAAGGGGTTGCACAGACAAAGCAGCTGATGGATACAAGAAAGGGGCTAGGGTTAAAATTAATGTTTGATAAGAACGCTGAGAAAACATTTACAAACTTAACTAAACATGCTAAACAAAATAAAAGAGGGATAGAAATGGTGGATACAAAGGGCCTGCGTCGACGTTTCGGCACTGGCGATGCCTTCTTCGCGTCCCGAAGAAAGCAGTGCCACTGTAGAAACGTCGACGCGGCCTTTTTATTCGCAATTTGTATCCCCCTTCTCCTTTTTTTCTTATTTTTTCTCTATGTTTACCTAAGTTTGTAAAGTGCTTCTCAGCGTTCTTATCAAACATTAAATTTAACCCCCTCATTTTACATTTATCAGCTGCTTTGTGTGTGCAACCCGTTCGTTACTTTTTTCCTCAAAAGCGATGTGTGTGTATATATATATACGAGGGGCGTTCATAAAGTTCGTATTATTGTCACAAGGGAATAGAGATTCAGCAATCAAACTCGAGTAGGAGTTGAGACTTTCTCTACATATTCGCTACCAAAAGTTACCCACTTTTTCTAGCGATGCACCACATGCCGGAGGCCATTTTTATAGAACTCCTCGTTTTGAGGGTTCAGGAATCGCTCCACTTCAGCAATCACTTTGTCGCCGTCCTTGAAATGCTTTCTTCTTATTTGGCCACACTGGAAGCGTCTCCGCCATTTAACCAAAGTGTCATAAACTGGGGCGTTGTCCCAAAACAACGCTCCCAGATTGGAATGAATATCCTTGGCATTGCTTCCCTTCAAATGGAGAAAACGAATCACTGCATGTGCTTGGTACCGACGGGCGGTGCCATTTTTGTTTCGAGTCGCTAGCGGCGTTCCAAGTTACTATGGCATGCGATGTTTATACTGTGCGGAAACAAGAGGGACGCGCGCTCATGTTGATGCCTGTTTTGTTCCATTTTTTTCAATTCTTCGTGCCGATAATACGAACTGTATGAACGCCCCTCGTACATATATAGAGGGTGTCACAAAAGAAAATTTAGACGGCCTTTTTTACCGCAAAAATAAACTTGGCATCGCCGAACCCTCATTCTCTGCCTAAAGGTAGCGCTAGAGGTCACAACCAGATGCCAAAGTTTCAGCCCGATCCTATAACTTAATCAAAAGTTATAAGTGATTTTTTGAAATACCTGGTTCCAAAACATTTTTTGGCACCAGAAACAGAAAAAGGGCAAAAATGGGCTCCATTTTCCCATTGAAAGTTTCAGAAATTCACTTATAACTTTTGATTAAGTTATCGAATCGGGCTGAAACTTTGGCATCTGGTTGTGACCTCTAGCGCTACCTTTGGCCGGAGAATGAGGGTTCGGCGATGCCTAGTTTATTTTTGCGGTAAAAAAGGCCGTGTACATTTTCTTTTTATGACACCCTGCATATTGTCTTTCAAAACGACAGTTTCCTAACTGTCGTTTTGAAAGACAATTGCCTTTATTCGTTTTCAACTCGATTACTGTAGTGAAAAAAGAAGTCCAGCTCCTCCCGTATCATCAATATTTTCACTTTTTATGTAGAGAATCGAGAGATGTGTAGTTGCATTTTAGATCAGATTTATGTTATCTTGTCAAGACGCACACGTTTCAAACGCCAAAAGTACCGCTTCTTCCTCCGACAGCCAACTATTGTAAGAACTACTTTGTGCGGCGTATGAACAATGCGCAAGAACTTCCTTTTTAGTTGAAAGCGAATAGAAAAGCAAACCGCAATATTAGTTTCTGGAAGCACAGAACTCTGTCCAGTGGCACCAGCTCATCTACAAAACTTGGTCGTCCGTCCGTTCGTCAGTCCGTGCGTTCACCCGCAAAATGTAGAGTGGGAGGTTAGGTTGTCACTTGACACCTCGACTTCGTAATTTGACTTGGTGATGTTACGTCACCTGATCATGTCACACAACGTCGGATTATGGGATGTTACTTTTTTTTTTCCCGCTAAACGTAGCGGGAACATTTGCGTCGAGTAAACGTCCTGGTATCACATTACATCAAGACACGGAAGCGTGACGCTAGTTTCCCCGCCGAGGTTAGCGTGAAAATGGATATCACTCGAATTGACGTGTGACGTCAAGTCGCCTGACACCGGGACATCACGTCACGCGACCACGTCTTGTGACGTAATGGTGTCATGTGACATCAATTGACCTACAAAATTCAGCGGAGAAAACAAAAAAAGCAACGATACATGTTCGTCACTCCGCCAAATGACTATTTAATGTTTTCAAAACAAATTTCCATGATTCCTCCTTCAATACAGCGTTCATGCATTTTAACACACTAAAAGCGAAGGTTGCGTGAATTGTTGTATACGCATTAATAAAATCAAAATATTTAATATAAATTATCTTTGTTTCGGTGGTTGTTCGCAGCCTTCAGTACTTGTAGACAAACAGCATAGAACAAGGATGTTTCAAAGTTGTTTGCTCAACAATTAAATGACCCCCTTCTTTTCAGGACGGACGCGCACTTTCCCAAGGCAGGAATTCATTAATTCATTAATTCATTCATGTGCTCCGTCACCCTTTCCTATAGAGACAATCGGCATGGAATGCAGCGATAACCTAGACTGCAGAGCCTTCCTTGGGACATGCAATGGGACGTGTTCCTGCGGCAGCAATGCAACATTCGATAAGTATGATCGACTCTGCGTCAAAGGTACATGTTCTCCCCTGAGACAACCTTTGAGAACGCGCACATCTTTTGAAAACCATTCGCCTTGTGTCAATGAAGAGAGCTTCTGGACCATCGACGCTAAAATGTAAAAAAGATTACCAGCCGCGTTTTCCCCACCGACATCCTCGCCCCTGTTTCACTAGGGGTAACTTTAGAGCGACACGGCGCTTCGCGTGTGCATCAAGAGTTTTTCTAATACTTACCGATTTAGTGGTTTTCGGAGGCGCTATGTGATTTCTAAGTCGTACCACATGTTTATTTTCACTAATTAATATGTTCATTTACGAATTTTAGGCAATTATCCAACTTTTCGTGACGATGATTTCACTATATTATGTCCCCCTGGCCGCATAACCCACCTGCTTATACCGTTTTATTATTTAAATCTCACGGTTTCAAAAAAATTTGGTCGAATTGAAATTAGACATCCTGTAAAAAGCGTAGCAGAAATTAAACTTCAAAATCAGTCAGAGTCGTCGTCTCCCTTTCTCTCTCTTTCTTTTTCAAGCTTTTCCAGACTCCGTTTGGCTTAGCCCACCCCAATCTCAGTTGCTTATATTATGATTATATTTGGTTTTTCGTGCATTGGTGTGTGTGATGTTATTTCATTTTCCCGCTTTAACATTGGTGAGTCTCGGAAGAAGGAATATTTTGCCAGAATATTCACCAGTGAAACCTTTTCAAGAGGTGTACAAAGCTGACGATTTCCGATATTTCAGGTCGCACGATGATGTTTCTAATATAATGTTTTTACTCTTTTTTTTTATTCAAGCCTGCACACATGACGGCGACTGCGGTAGCGCAGTTGCAGAGTTTGAATGCCTTCGTTCACGCTGCCGCTGCCATTCGACTGAAGCAAAAGTGATCCGAGGAATTTGCGCTACTCCAGGTGAACGTTCGTCATTAAGATTGAATCGCGAACCCTAGCAGTGTCATGTCATTCTCAACTGTTTAAGCACGAGCACCTTGCGCCCTCTCTCGGTGCTTCTCTGCCAAATGCACAGAGATTAGAATTTCAACTGAACAACAAACATCGCAATATTCCCCGGAAATAATTTAGATGATAGTAATAAAATATCAATAAGCAATAATTAAACTTTTGGACGCGTGTAGTTTTTAGACCACGGCTCTACTTTTTTTTGCAGTGACTATGGGCTTGATTCACTAAAGTGCCAATTATTGTTTTTCTTGACAAATTATTGTAATGTTCTCGAAGACTGTAATTTTCCCGGCATTACAGAACGCAAATCAAATAGGCTCACAGACTCTACCAGATTTTGTACAGGTGCTTGGGATTAGATGTGAGAATTTAAGAACTTAACGATTCATAATTCATCACTCGTGAAGCAATTTTCACGAAATTAGTTTGAGAGACTGGGCCTCGTTTTTTTCAGCATATAAGTGCTACCAATCAGTGTTGCGGAATGGGCACCCGCATTGCATTCCAATTCCATTACGGGGAAGGATTAGAGTTTTCAATAATTCCATTCCTTTCAACACCTAAGAATGGGGAAACTAGGCCCACTCCCACTCCTGGAATGGCTGAATCGTTCCATTCCATTCCTCTAATTCTTAAACGTAAGAAAGGCACTTGACAGCTACATTGTGTTGCAGGGTTGGGCGGAATTACCCAAAAATGTATTTGGAAATGCAAATACTGGGACAGATGAAAATAGTAGCTAAAATACTGATACTAAAATATATCTGTAAAATTGCATCGCGATAGGTATCGAAATTACATTTTAAAAAGAGGCAAAAAGTCTTTGGAAATACAAATACATGAATACATTTTAGGAAGGGCACAAATACAAATACTGATAATGCAATACATTTTTCAAATTTCTTTGAGACGCCAACTGAGATGAGGCTTAAATTGTGAAGTGGAAGTTTGTTTGTTTTGGTTTTTATCCCAAAATGACTATCCCGCAGACTTGGCACTTCGCCTTGAAGGTAACGGTTCCGGACGGAAAGGAGCCTTCAATGGGTTCAAAAAAACGTTCCATCGAGGATTGACCGCGGTCTCTTCCCTGGTATCCTGTCTGTCTGACGAGTGATGCGAAAAGACTTCGACCTCTAAATACATTCCATCATAACGTCACCACTCTCCGACTCTCCTGTCCAAAAAGGGCGCCCCTGTCAACACACATCACATGACGTCACGGTGGAATGAACTAGTGTTCTTGTATATGTAGGTATTGCCTTGAACATGAAACTTTACCGACGCTGCTGTATGGAAGGACAATACGTACTTTCGTTGTAGCTGACCTCGTTGAAGATCGTGCAGGCAGTTGCATTTGTAATTTTCGAGAATAGTGGACCACGTGAAGCATCCTGGAGCACATGTCTTATCGTCTGTTAAGGTTGAAAAATCGATACGGTGGCATCCCTGTTGTGACAGTCCTTCCTGCCGACCCTCCGCCTCCAACGCATGAATGGCAGTCCTCAAGTTTCGCCTAGTATCATCCAAACAGAGACCTCGTGGATTTCGACCTGAGATGGACGGCACAGGTGCGAGATGTCCGAGAAACAGCGCGCTCGAGACGAGTCGCAGGTGTACGAAGTCTGGGTCGGAACAGCGAGGCCAAGTCTGGCCTCCTTCCTGGTTATCGTATCACCAGAGCAGCGGGTCACGTTTACGTCGACTGATGACGTACCCTTGAGCAGTGCAATATTACAGGCGCAGACGCATTCCGATATGTGTCGAATTTCACTGCTGCGTCAATCATCCTCCTATTTCAAGTCAACCACCGCCAGACTCTTGTTGCAGCGGACTGAGACTCAGCTACTCGGCCACAGGCCAAGCAACACTTGCTTTGATTTCCTATTTCTCAAGGCTCTAACTAACTAGAAGCGAGCATTGAATGCCAGTAAAAAAAATTACTCATAAAATCCCTACCTAGGGACCTGCCGTAGAAGATGCCCCGACTCAACTTCGTGCACGCTACCTGTTTCGAGTCCCGACTACGCAACATTTCTCAGAAGAGAAAAATAATTTGGAAACTCGGAAGGAACCTTGCTCAGCGTAGTAACAATGCACCAACATCTCCTTGACCCTAATGCCGTCATAAATAAAAAAGCAAAAAAAAAGACGTTCGAAATTGTATTTTGTTCCACATGTATTTGATACAGGAATAGAGATACTGATCAAGAAATGTACTGCGATATAGAAATACAGATACGAAATGTATTGCTGAAATACGATACTGCCCAACCTTGTTGTATTGCCGGCATAAGCAGCTGAGAGCTGACATTATCAAACGCATAGACAATTGCAAAAAAATGCTAAATGCCTCAAAAAAGCACTGATTTTACTAAACTCACGGTGCTAGATTGCCTGGGGTGACTCGTAGCGTCCGCAGCGGCCCATCGCAAGGTGAAACAAGGTATGCAGAGACTAAAGTCAAAGGAAATGAGCTGTAATCCGCTAGCTTGCTTGTAACCCTAACCCACCTGAATGTAAAAAATATAACACAGAAAACAAGCATCGGAACGAAGACCAAGTAAAAGGCGAACTTACACGTGAAAATGCAGTATAAAAGAACAAGCGCCGGAGCAAAGCACAAGAGGAGAAGAGAGAAGTGAACCTCGCTTTGTTTTAATGCCGAAGAAAACCCAGGTTTCGCACTTGAAAGAAGTGCGTGCGAATGAACGTGGAAGGCAGAAGGGTTGGCCACCTGGTAAACAACGCTCCTTGAACTATAAGAAAACAATAACGGATCATCTTTCGGTGCCGCGTGAGTCAACGAGCTACCAGAGCTCTAAGAGTTATGAGTCGCCCCCTGCTCCAAGATCTCAGTCTTTGCACAAACGTGCTTTGCAGTCGCAAAACAAAAAATTCAAGATTAGAAGGACGATGAGGAGCCGTGCATGGCGGTTTCTTTCTATGCCGCACCCTTCGTTTCTTTTGCTTGGTGCTTTGTTTCTTGTTTCGCACTCGTATAACACCAGTGATGCCCGTCGCCAGCTTGCCCGTGAAAGGCGCCACCAGCCACCCCCCACCCCTCGCCCCTCTGCTCTTTGCTTTGACGCTTGCTTTTTGCATTCATTTTATTTCTGAACAACTTACTCGCCCCCCCCCCCCCCCAAGAAAAAAAAATATATAGAAGTAAATAAATAAGAATAAATAAATAAAAAAATATAAAGAACCGGGCCCATTTCATTCCCATTCCATTCCGGGATCGCGGAAATGCGGAATGATTCCGGAATCATTCCGACTCCGGAGTGACAACTCCGCAACACTGCTACCAATACGCCAATAAAAGAATGTGAGGATAGCTTAAGGTGGTAAAGTAAAAAAAAGAGGTAATTAAACAATTTTCTTTTTACAAGTGCCATATTTTGTAGGGGTGTGCGAATAGTGACTTTTGAAACCGAATCGAATACGAATCGAATAGTTGTGGCACCGAATCGAATACGAATATGAATCGAATATTTTTCGAATAGTTTCCGAATAGAAAGTAGAAAGCTACTAAAGAAGAGCAAAGAGATTATAAAATTATTTTTATTTTTCCAAAATGTTTCTTAAAATTATTGTAAACACGCGACTAGACGATAATGACTGGAGTTCAACGATATATAATGAAATAGAGACAAAAGCTACTAAAATATTAAAATGCTAAACATAATATCATGGTTCACGCGGATGCTGAACATAAAATCACAGTTCGCTTGAGCCCGGTACATCCTGAAGCATTGTACTTAGTAGGAAATCTACATTCTCTTGTTATTCCTTGTTTAGCAGTTGTCCTTGAATCGAGGATGAAGGAAGGTGGCAAGGGCGTGATGTGCCTGTGTGCTTACGTCCATGAACCTTGTTTTCACCGATCTGAGAAGATTCTGGGAAAACGCATTGTCTTGTTCCACTTTCGCCATCAAAAAGCAGCATCTCCATACACTCAAAGAGTGGAACAACCATGGAAAGTGCTGGGCAGGACTTGACACAAGCAGCAAGCAGCTGTTGTGGCTATTCCATTGGTTGCATGGGAGCGGCCGAAAAACTTCCACACCCTACTGCGCTTTGTCTTCGAACAACTTCCCGCTTCTACCACACTACTCCGCTCATACAGAGCGGCGGTACCGTTGCAACCAGTTCTGGTTGCACGGTAGCGCCGCTCTCTCCACGGCACCCTTTCCGAAAGCGTGCGCGAGCAGACTCGTGCGAAGGCGGTACCTAAAGGCTGAACCGCATGTAAACGATTTAGCGAGCGACGATACGAGCGACAGCGACGAGAGTCAGCTGCGAGCGACGGAGATTTTTCACTGCCACTCGAAGCGTCGCTCTGTGTTCGGATTTCTGGAAAACGTCCTCATCGCCTTGGTCGCTCGCTCACGCTACTTTCATGCGGCTTGCCTCATCGCGCCACTGACCGAGCGACAGCGAAGCGGGTCGACGTCGCCTGTCTCGTCTCTCGGCAAATCGCTTACATGCGGGTTATACTTAACGCAGTGATCCCTAATGGAGGCAACAGCAACGTACGTATAGAGAGAAACAGCTGCTGGCGATGACGATAATCATTGTCCAGGAGAAGAGGTTATCTGTTGCTATCTTGCGGCACGTATGGCAGGCGTGCCGCGCGTTGTGGGCCGCATGTGAAGGGAATGTCGCGCCGCGACATCGTAACGACTATTCGAAAATTATTCGAAAAATATTCGAAACTTTTGAAAATTATTATTCGATTGGATTAATGAATCGAGTAGGGTAATATTCGATTTGTTATTCGAAAATGGCGAATATTCGCACACCCCTAATGTTTTGTAATCTTCTCGGCATTTAGAAAATTGACACTTCCTATATGTACGTTTCTTTGACAGATCGACGTGCTCTACAACGTGTATCAATTTCGAAATCTAAAGTACAAAATTTCCCTAAAAAAAAAAAATAATTACAGCGTTTTCTGTTTTTTTTTTTGTTTTTTTAACAGCAAAAATAAACTATATGCATTGCCGAAGGCTCATTTTCCTCCCAAATGTGCCGTTAGAGGTCCGAACGCGATGCCAAGACTTGTTGGCATTCACACTTCAGCCACCACCTGATTAGGCCCCGCCTCGCCCGCCCCAAAGGGGATCACATAACGCAAGGTACGAAGGATCTACTGTCTCACAGTTGAAAGATCTGGAGGCAGCGCCTTGTCCGTTACCGTTCCGTAGCCGACCATATATACGCGCGCTCGCTGCCAGAGCTACGCACCGTCCCGACCTATTCTTCTTTTCACTTGGCCCCCGCGGGCCCATGTCCGGCCAGCTCGGGGTCACGATCACCACACTCCCCCCCTCCCCCCCCCCCCCTTCAAATGTTGGACTACGGGGGGCTTGAAGACAGGCATTCCCCTGGGCCGTCGAAGAGGAAGTCGCCGGGCTGGGACACGGGCGCGTTCTCGACGGCCACTTGAACAGCGACGAGCGCAGGGCAGCGACTGCTGCGCGCTTTGGACGGCGTTTGGTGGTGGCAGCGTAGCCCCCAGCACGATGAATGAGGCCTTGAGCCTCGGGTGCGAGCAGGTCAGACCTGTATCGTCGGAGCAGCTGAACTGCCACCTCCACTTTGGCAGGGAAAGACAGAGTCTTCAGCCACTCCTGGTGCACGCCCCCGGCCTCGTCTCTCTCCGGGAGTACGAGGGGGACCCCGCACAGCCAACCGCTGTCCCCAGACCCAGGGGGCGGATCAGAGTTGGTAACGTGCCCTCGGAAGGGCGGCAGCATGGTGTCGCCGGGCTTTCCTGCCTCTGGCTTCGATTGCTCTTTCTGTCGTCGACAAACGAAGTGGACAGCCCCCTGGTCCTCGGACGCCGTTCTCGTGGCAATGGCGTGGCAGGGCCCAGGGGGGGACTGCACCAAGCTGGTCCTCTTAGCACGGAAGGCTCGCAATCGCTGGGGCAGACGGACCTACTCCCGCTGGGCTCGGTAGGGGGATCTGCCGATACCGATCGGCTCCACTACCACGCCTCCTCCGGGTGGCCGCCTCCAGAATTGGGTGTCCTGCGAGTCGCGTCACGGGAATCAAGGACGGCCGCCTTGGCGCACCGGAGAGGCCGTGGGTCCACGTTTTGCCCAGGTGGGCTCCCACTGTGGGGTCGTCCATGAGGAGCGCCATGTCGAGGTCCTCTCCAGCAGCCGTTCCAGGCGGATATTCTCTGATAGAACATGGTTAAAGGCGTACAGAACCACTGCACCCTGTGACACCCTCTCTAGCGAAGGCCCGAACTGTTCTCAACATCCTCACGAACCGGCTGACCACCGCGCCTATTCCACGCTCTGGGCCGCGCGCAAAAAGTCGCTGGAGCGGGAGGTTCCCCATCTCCTGGTCGCGATGGAAAGAGTCCTTCAAATCGGCGACATAAACGCGTCCAGACTGCTCGTTTATACTGAGCCGAGAGAGTCCGTAAGGAAGGCGCGACACTTGCGTCATTACCTCATAAAGCGCTTCCCACTTCAGAGCCAGTGAGGTGATGAAACCGCAAGCCGTGCTGCTCAGTGGGCGGGTTCTCCGTAAGGCGTCATCCCCGACATTGAATTCCAGGTGACGATGACTCTTACCGCCACGCGCTGCCTTCTCAGTCCTTCCTGAATCGACATCTTGCTGCGGGGTGAATAATATTGCGGACGACCACCTCCCACGTGTAGTGACTCACCAACAGCTGCATCAAACCCGGCGGCTTCACGCCTTTTGACTTTGCTTTCTGGCAAGCCAGGCTTCTACCAGTGTACCAAAATACGTCCCCCGTCTTTTCAGGCCAGGTCGCAGCGCGGCATAACTAATAAAACGTCTTGCTGCCACTGCCATGACCAGCGGAAGCGGAGTCGTGGAAGCATCCGATAAACCTCTTTCGTACCCTCCTGGGAATCACAAACTTGAAGGGAGAGCCATCCCTCTGGTCCTTCGTGGATCGTTGGGATGACGCGAAGCAACAAACCGTCTTGGCCCAGCAGATACGAATCGCAGTATCCATCAACTCTCCCGCCAGTGATCTCGGAGCAAGCAGCAACCTCCGCAACCTTTCCCACCCCCGTTGACAAACTTGCCCGCCAGCGTTCCTGGTGTCAACTGATATCCCGCAATCTTTCCGACACCCGCTGGCAAAAACCCATGTGCTACCCGGGCCTCGTCAAGCTCTTGCCCACGAATTCACCCCAAGTCACGATACCCTGCTCTCTTGTGCGGAGTCATAAAACTGCTACAATGCCCGATCTGGGAGTACGCGATCTGTCCTGTCCACGCGCAGCCGGGCTCCAATGTTTCTTCGGCTGGCGGGGGGAGGGCTATGTACGCATTCAGGTCCTGTAGGAGATCGTAGATCCATTTTTAATCAGAGTCTCCTGTTCGTATCGACGTCGGTACGTTCAACAGCGGTCGGTTCGCAGATGTAGGCCCAGCCTTCCCAAGGCTCGCGAAAGCGTCTCGAACATAGCCGTCATGGCGCGCATAAGCTCACCAACATATCCCACGTCCGCCACCAGAGCTGGAGTTGCAGGCTCCGACAGAGCTCGGGAGCCCTTACTCCGCTCGTCGGAACATGTCCGGCGGCGTCCAAACCCGCTGAGCCACGCTAGGACAAGGCGTCCCTTTTCTTAGCTACGCTCGACCTCGTATCGACGGCGAACGTTGGTTTTCACGATAACGAGCGCTCAACGAGTTAGTTCGCGATTCCCTCAAAATGGCAGAGGAAAGCGTCGAGAGTGACCTCCAAGAAAAGACCGAAAGCGGGACCAGCTCATCGGGCCCCACGTCTGCGCGCCAAATAATGGGGGTGTTCACTTCAGTCACTGCCCATCAGGTCCCCCCCCCCCTCCCTCGACCGCCCTTATTGAGATCACATAACGCAAGGTACGAAGTATCTACTGTCTCACAGTGGGACGATGTGGAGGCAGCGCCTTGTCCTTTGCCGCTCCGTCGCCGACCATACGCGAGCTCGCTGCCCGAGATCGGCCCCGTTCCGTCCTCTTCTCCTCACTTGGCCACCACGGGCCCATGTCGTGTCCCCTCGTGGCCACAATCCTCACAAGCTTAGCACAAACCAATATCTCATTCAAAAGTTGAAAGTGATTTTTCTGAAATTTTTAATTAAAAAATGGGGCCCATTTTTGCCTGTTTTCGGTTTCTGGTGCCATAAAGCTCCATGCATTCGAGGGCTCCGTCGACCGCCATTTTTCCATTAAACTTTTTTTGAAAATCACTTATAACTTTTGAACACAATAAAGGTTAGTGATGAAACTTTGCCATCTGGCTCGGGCCTCTAGAGCTACATTTGGGTAGAAAATAAGTGTTCGACGATGCGTAGTTCGGTTTTGCGGTGAAAAAAAACTGGTATTTGTTTTAGGGGACACTGTAGAGATTATTAAAATATTTATAACGTTAATGGTAAAATTAGAAGCCACTTTTATTAAAGAGATTGCAGGGAAAGACACATTTGAGCAGCTCGTTAGTCTCTCACTCTGTTCACACGGCACATACTTAAAACAGTACCGAGCACCTTCCAGCGCTATCCAGTTTGTCTCACCATGATCTGTTATTTCAGGCAACAAAAGCGAGTGAAAGTTAGAGCTTCATTTCAGCTTTGGGCGATTTATTGATAACATTTCCCGAATCATTTTAGGATAATGACCTGGAGACTACCGGTCAGAGAAGTAAGGTTTTCTGACATTTTGCTATTCCTAAACCTAAAATCGGCATTACGGACAGGCAAAATGCTTTCAGGAACCAGAGGTTTAGAAACAAGACTACCAGCAATAGTCAAACTTGTCCCAAAAATTCAAAACAAAAAAAGTTCCACCAAGATACGAATTACTTTCTTGCCACCTATATCAGAAAGCTTTAAAACATTTAGTAAATTTATTTTAACTTTCAATGCTTTAACTTTTTTTTTTAGACAAGAACCAAGATATGTTTTATAAATATATATACGAGGGGCGTTCATAAAGTTCGTATCATTGTCCCGAAGGAATAGAGATTCAGCAATCAAAATAGAGTAGGAGTTAAGACTTTTTCTACATGTTCGCCACAAAAAGGTATGCCCACTTTTTCCAGCTATGAACCACATGCCGTAGGCCATTGTTACAGAACTCCTCGTTTTGAGTGTTCAGAAATCGCTCCACTTCAGCAATCACTTGGTCGTCGTCATTGAAATGTTTTCCTCTTTTTTGGCCACACTGGAAACGTCTGCACCATTTAACAAAAGTGTCATAAACTGGGGCGTTATCCCCGAACAACGCTCACAAATTGGAATGAATATCCTTGGCACTGCTTCCCTTCAAATGGAAAAAACCGATCACTGCAGGTGCTTGGCACCGACGGGCGGTGCCATTTTTGTTTCGACACCGTAGCGGTGTTAAGCGCGACTATGGCTATGCGATGTTTAACTGTGCGGAAACTAGAGGGACGCGTGCTCCTGTTGATGCCGGTTTTGTTTCGTTTTTTTTTTCAATTTTTTGTGCCGATAATACGAACTTTATGAACGCCCCTCGTATATTAAGGACGACGTACTACTAGATCATTTAGTTTATAGACACGATACAATAACTGATTCACCTTTCGGCTAATAACCGTTTGTGTTCAACAAATATTTGTATTTTACGCAAAAGTTACCTTGGTGCATGGAATTCCGTAAAAGACGTAAATGTAGTAGTTATCTAGTTCCCAGCATCTACATGTTTGTATGGTCCCTTCTGTGAAAAGGAAATATTAATAGCTTAAAAGTAACGGCTGAATTTCTTTAACCGCCATAAATGAGCAAAAAAATTAAATAAAAATTTTCACGGATTGCGCGAGCGGCGTTGTTCGGGATCCGCCATCACGGAGTGAAGACGTTGATTATCCTGGCTCTTCAGTTTTCAAGTAAAAGATATCGCCACACCGGCGATTCGGTAGTACTTTACAACAGTGGCGACGAGGAACACGGACAACCACGCTTGAAACGGTCCCCTGATAGGCGGGTCACCACCGGTCAGCTCAGCAAGGATGGGGTACAATGTTCCGCCCTTCAACGAGGCTACAGACAGGTGGGAATCTTACTTCATTAGAGTCGAAGCCTACTTCGAGGGGGATGAGATCACGTCGGCGCCTCAGAAGAGTGCGCTTCTAGTCTCTGCATTAGGAACCAAAGCTATTCGCGTGTTGTCGGCCAGTTGCGCGCCATCACAAGTATCCGAGCTCAGCTACGACGAAACTGTCAAGCACCTGGATAACTACTTCACGCCGAAACCTAATAAGATAGCGGAGAGCTTCCGTTTCTTCAGCCGCCGACAAGGAGAAAACGAGACAGTTCACGATTTCCTGGTGGAGCTGCGGCGCATTGCGGATAAGTGCAACTTTGGGTCGATGCTCGACCGCATGCTACGGGACCGGCTAGTTTGTGGGCTGCGCAACGAGAAGCTGCAGCAGACTCTCTTGGCACGCAGGGACCTGACCCTGGAGTCGGCGGTGGACATGGCAGTTGCTGCAGAAGCAGCCACGAAAGATGCCACACAAATGGTGAAGCCAGAGGGAGAACTCCAGAAGATGACCGCGAGAGGGAACAAAACCTCTCAAAACCGAACTCGAGGCAAGAGCCAAGAGAAGGTGAGAGCATCTGATACCTGTTACCGTTGCGGGAGAACCTCGCACCTCCCCAACGACTGCGGGTTTCGGAAGAAGACTTGTTTTCGCTGTGGGAAGATTGGACACGTTGCCCAGCGCTGCACTTCACGCGAGACTACGTCGCGTGCAGGGGCCAACGTCTTTTGTGGAACAGAATCTGGTGACGACTGTCGTATTGACAGCCTTTTTCCACGACCGCAGCGAGAGGACACGTTAAACCTGATTGCGCCGGTCCAACGGATGTTCACGTGAGGGGGTGTCGACCTACTCGTGGAACTGGACACCGGCTCCCCGGTCTGCGTCATTCCGAAAAGAGTATATGAAGAAAACTAATCAAGGTGGCCTCGGTTGCAAGAAACCACGTTAAGTCTGTCGTGCTATCTCGGTAGGGTACCAATCATCGGGAAGTTGAGCTTGACGGTCAGTTACGAAGGACGTCAAGTAAAAGCCGAGTTAACGGTTTTGGGATGACACGAACCAAGTCTGGTTTGCCGCGACGTGATTCGAGCCTTCAGCCTTCTTCCAACTCAGCTATTGTCTTTGAAGACTGAACAACAGAGAGGCTTGGATCAGGTATTGGAAGAATACCAAGAACTTTTCCAACCGGGTTTGGGTCTACTCAAAGAACCGGAAGAACCTTTGCACGTAAGCCCAGGAGCAACACCAAAGTTCTGAAAGAACAGACCTGTGGCGTACGGGCTACGACAGACGGTTACCGATGAGATCGACCACCTGATGAATAACGGTATCCTCTCTCCTGTTACCCATTCTGAGTGGGCAACCCCAGTTGTACCAGTCGTAAAGAAAAACGGCTGTATCAGGCTCTGCGGGGATTTTAAACTCACCTTGAACAAGGCTTGTACGATGAAGCAGTACCCGTTACCACTGATTAAGGACCTTTGAGCATCACTGAATGGCGGTGACCTTTTCAGTACGCTGGACCATAGGGAAGCCTATAATCATATTCCATTAGACGAGGAGTCCAAGAAGTTGACGGTGACCAACGCGCACAAGGATCTATATTGCTACAACCGGCTACCTTTTGGTGTTTCACCTGCCCCTTCAATCTTCCAGAGGAGAATGGAGACCTTGTTACAAGGCATTTCTGGAGTTCAAGTGTACCTGGATGATGTCCTGGTAGCGGAAAAGAACAGGGACAACGGTGACAGGCTACAGTAGATACTCCAAGTACTCCGTATAACGGAGTCAAGCTGAACGAGGAGAAATGTTGCTTCCGAAAAGCAGAAGATATCTACCTCGGACACAGAATTGACACAAAAAGGCTGCATCCAACTGGCAAGAACCTGGAGGCCCTCCAGCACGCCCGAGCACCAACTAACATCAGCGAGTTCGCTCGTTTTTGGGCCTCATAACTCATTATAACCGGTTTGTGCAAAACATGGCAACATTGCTGTTCCCCTTGTACACACTTTTACAGAAGGAAAAAAAATGGCACTGGGGAAAAGATGAAGACAGGGCGTTTCAACGAGCAAAAACAATCCTCAGTGAGTCCAACATGTTAGCTCACTATGACCCTACAAAGCCCTGGCTTCTTGAATGTGACGCTTCCACACAGGAAATTGGCGCCGTCCTTTCCCATCGTTGTGGGAGCGAAGTCAAGCCTGTCGGTTTTTGTTCTCGGACACTGACGAGTGCTCAGAAGAACTACTCCCAACTGGAACGTGAAGCCTTGGCATTGGTGTTTGCTGTCACGAAGTTTAGGAACTACTTGTTGGGTAGGGAGTTCCCTCTGGTTACAGATCACGTACAAGCCCTTGGTAGGTCTCTTTCATCACGAAAAGGCCGTGCCGACGATGGCTGTGGCCAGAATTCAACGGTGGGCTATAATCCTGGGCGGATACAGCTATCGCATTGAATACCGGCCAGGGACAAGTAACGCCAATGCCGATGCCATGAGTAGACTTCCCCTTCAAGCGGATGCGCAGGAACTACAAGAGGAGCGTCCTAAAATAATTTCTTCCTTGGAGGAGCTGGACAACCACTTGGTGTCAGCGAAACAGATGGCACAGATGACCACGGAAGAAACGACGTTGCATAGCGTCATCAGTTACGTCCAGCGCGGATGGCCACGGAAGTTGTCGGTGGAGCAAGAGGGGCTTCAACCTTTCTGGAGCAGCAAAGACGAGCGTACGACGCATCACAGCTCGTTGTACTGGGGAAACCGAGTCATCGTTCAAAAAGTACCCGAAAATAACGGTTTGAAATCAGTCCGGAAAGGTAAATCTGGACTAAGATCAAACCGGAGTCAGACCAGAGAGGCGGCTTCCGGTTCGCACAAACTGTGAATTTTCGAATCCGGTTCAAAGTCAAATTGGAGTAATTCCGGACAGGCAAATTCCGGTTCGCTCAAACCGTGACTTTTCTAATCCGGTTAAAAGTCAAATTGGAGGAAATCCGGACAGACGAATTCCGGTTTGCACAAACCGTGATTTTTAGAATACGGTTAAAAGTACAAATGAAGAAATTCCAGACAAACAATATGCAGTTCGAAAAAAACATTCCTTGCCAAATTCGGTTAAAAGGCAAATTGGACGAAGCCTAGACTGAAAATATCCGCTTTGCACGAACCATACTTTACCATATCTTGTTCAAAAGAAAATCGGCTCAGCCATCTGATGCCGAAGACTTTCACCCATACAGTTGAAACATCAAGTTACAAACAATTCATCTTGATCCCGTACGGGCTGCGTCGATCGGAGCTCAGAGCGCAGAAGACGAGCTGATACGGGGCGCCAGAAAGGCGACATCACGCCGATTTTTGCGAAAGTCATCGCCCTCTATAGTCGGTTACAAGTTAAGAAGGTAGGAGAAGCTCCTCCCACAAGCGTGGTGCGCCGGTTTCAAATCCCTCCGCAATCGAAAGAAGAGTTCACTGGAAACGCTCCTTGTTTCGCTTCAATGGATAGATAATGGCCACAGAGTGGTGGCAACTCGTCTCCGACCCCCACGTTTTAAGAAAGCGACCTTTGTATTCATCGGAGAGGGAACCGAGCCCCTGAAAGCAGCCTTTGTATCAATCGGAGGGGGATGCTAATCCGCGAAAGTCGTCTTTGTTTGCATCGGAAGGGGAAGACTCTAATCTCACACTCGTGGCTTCCACAATGCTAAGTCAAAGTCGAAAGATAAAGCAAATATGTACAGAAAGGTAAGACTCTCCTCGCGCGTTGGCTGCGACGTCACGGAAACGATGGGACGCTTCAGGATGCGGGGGTGGCGGAGGGATATATGATTCCCTTTGAGGGGCATTTGCCGCTACCTTCTTGACTTGTAACCTACTATAATTCCATCTAAATTTTTCTATGCACTCTGCAAACTTGTTCATTATTATGCTTAAACTGCGTTTTGTTATTTCTTAATTTTTTTTAAATAATTTCTCGATAACTGTCAAATAACCTTTTTTATATAATTTTCACCACATAAAAGAAACAAAAACAAAAACTAACTTGATGCCACAGCTAGATGTACGCACAATAGGAAAGTGCCATTTCAGTATCTTTGATAGCTTTCCTGCGGTCTCCTTGTTTATGTTGGAACTTTCGCGAGAACGGCATCAAATTCCCTCTCCAGAAAGGATGCACGCGAGGATCAAGCTGAACCTTACACCACGGTTTGCCTCGGTGGAGACGATCGCGCGGGGGGGGGGGGGGGGGTGGACGATCTGAGAGCTTCGTACCCACAGCGGCTGGATGCAGCCGCGAAGATCAAGAGCTGAGAAAGTGGAGACTCGACCAGAAAGAAAGCTGGAATGCAAGCGAGTGGAGTATGAGAAACTGGCAGGTCTGTTTGGAACGAGTGTGTGTAGTTTAGAATAAAAGTTTTTTTTTTTTTTTTTTTTTAAGACGGATTGATATTTCTTCATCCGTCAGGCATCAGAAGCATCCAGCGAGCGAAAAATATGCCGAAGATGCCGCCCGCGACGGCATCATGAACGAAACCTTGTGTCTGCTCAGGATTTCTCAACGGTGGCGTGTGCTGCTTGCGAGGTCGTGGTTTTCGCTAAACGTGCTTACTGAGATTGTGTATGTGTTTGTGAGGTGCACCTGCTCTGTTTTATTAGCTGAACTATCGTACATCAAAAATTTACCCAGTGGCATTGTGAGTACTTTGATATATATTTTTCTATGTGATAAAGAAGTGATTTGTCCTTATTTGATAGGATCTATTTCGTTTAGAGCTGCTTGCACTCGGGTTTGAACAAACGCTGGTTTTTATCGTGTTTTTGAGTTATAATATGCTTGTAATACTAAATGTCTGCAATAAATTTCCAATAAAGTTTTTAACTGCATTTTTGTCTATGGTTCACAATCATTTGGAAATCTAATGGGTTGATGGGCTAAGGGGTTTGGGCTTAAGGGTCTGACGGGTTGAAGGGTTTCTCTTGTGGGTATCTCTGTTTCACCTTCTTATGCAGTGCAGCAGATGCTACGAGCTATTCCTAAAAAGTAGGGCACAGCTGCGCGGGGTGTGGCCACCTGGCCACACCCCACGCAGCTGTGCCCTACTGGAAAGTCAGGTGACATGCTTTCAGCACTGGATTTCCTGGGATGGCTTGTAGCATCAGCTTCAGCACATCAGAAGGTAAAATAGAGTAGGTATGTCACCCTATTAAACTGCTTCTATTATTTTCGGGTGTTGCCTGATACGGTTTATTATACGGTTAGACCCACTCCGGTGAAGCTCTACGGATTGGCCAGATACGGTTCAGCTTCCACTTCGACCAATTACGGTTGGGTTTCTGGACTGGTTATTTCCGGTTCATTTTACGGTTTTTAGAAATCCGGTTTGCTTATGGGCCCATATGACGGACTGAAATTCCGGAGTCATTCCAGTTTATTTTTTAACTGTTTTTTTTTCCTCAAGCTCCTTTACGAGACCCAGTAAGGTGCGTCGGCCATGAAGACGGTTGCTCGCTCAAGGTTCTGGAGGCCCTCATTGGGCTCGGCTATCGTAGACCTCACCCAGAGGTGTGAGACGTGTATTAAAGCGGCTTCTATGCCAGCAGCACAGAAACCTGTCGACTGGCCGGTGACCGGTAAACCCTGGTCGAGGTTACACTTGGATTATGCCGGGCCCGTCGACGGGAAGATGCTCCTGATTGTCATCGACACATACTCGAAGTGGATTGAAGCTACAGCTACCAATCATGCAACGTTGGATTCCACAATCCGACAACTTCGGGAGCTGTTCAGCCGGTTTGGAATACCACGGACTGTCGTCACGGATGATGGTACACCATTTGCAAGTGAAGAGTTCTATCAGCTCCTAAAGAGGAACCACGTGGAGGACTACCGCACGGCCCCCTATCATCCACAATCGAACGACCTCGCCGAAAGAGCCATTCGTACGGTTAAGAATGTCTTGAAAAAGATAAGCGGGTCCACACTCGACGTCAAGTTGTGCTGAATGATTCTCAATTATAGGCGCACGCCTGTGGCTTTGGGCAAGTTTCCATCCCAGTTACTTTTGGGATACCAGATCCGGTCATGTTTGGACACGTGCTTTCTGGACAAGAGGTCAGGGCTCCGCCATTTTTTAAACCGGGTAGAAATATCTTCTTCTGAAACTTTGGTAAGGGCCCAAAGTGGCTGCCGGGAATCGTCAAGAGTGCGGAAGGCTCACGCGTGGTGATGATACAAGCCAATTCGGACCTGGTGCGTCGCCATCTTGACCAAGTGCGCCAGCGGCACAGAGAAGACGCACTTGGGTTTCCCCAATGGACTGACCCAGAGGCGCCACTCACACCTACAACATCAGAGGGCGAGGTTCCCTGCGACGGAGCTGTAGCTGAACAAGGGCTGGACCCGTTGCCGGACGAGAATCCCTCTAATTCAAGTCCCGCAAACCCAAGCCCATCTAAAAGTCCCTCAACAACCCAGAACCAGCCCCTCTTTACTCCTGTGCCACTTACACGGCACTCGACTCGAGATAGGAAACAGGTCCAGCCCTTCCAATCTTCTTTTTAAGGGGAAGGAGATGATGGGAACTGAGACTAGACGACGACGAAAACGCACACTCTTTTGGAGCCGAGTGCGCGAGTGGCGTTGTTCGGGATCCGCCATCATGGAGTAAAGACGCTGGTTATTCTGGCTCATCAGTTTCTGAGCAAAACATATCGCCACACCGGCGATTCGGTAGCACTTTACAACAACTAATTACCTAATTTAGATATACCCAGTGAAGTCCCACACCTCTCCCAGTTATAACCTTTTTAGAGCGCAGCTCTTAGGCACCCATTTCCAGCTTGAGCGGCGTCGCCGTCGCCGTCGCCGTCGCCGTCGGCTTAACCACGTGGTGGATTATGGGTAAAGTTCCCCGCTACATTTAGCGGAAACTTTTTCCCACCAAATTGAGCCGAAAAATTTCCCAGCTAAATCTAGCGGAAAAAGCTTCCTCGCTAAATCTAGCGGAAGAATTTCTCCGCTAAATTTAGTGGATAAATTTCCCCGCTAAATCTAGCGGGAAAATTTCCCCACTAAATCTCGCGAAAAAATTTCCCCGCTAAATCTAGCAAAAAAACTTCCCCGCTAAATCTAACGGAAAAAAATTCCCGCTAGATTTAGTGAAAAAATTTCTCCGGTAAATTTAGTGGAAAAATTTCTCCGCTAAATCTAGTGGAAAAATTTCCCCACTAAATCTAGCAAAAAATTTCTACGCTAAATTTAGTGGATAAATTTCCCCGCTAAATCTAGCCGAAAAATTCCCCTGCTAAATCTAGCGGAAACTTTTCCCCGCTAAATCTAGCGGAAATATTTCCCAGCTAAATCTAGCGGAAAAAATTTCCCTGCTAAATTTAGCGGGAAAATTTCCCCACTAAATTTCATGGGAAAAATTTCCCCACTAAATCTAGCGGAAAAATTTCCCCGCTAAATCTAGCGGAAAGATTTCCCCGCTAAATCTAGCTGAAAAATTTCCCCTCTAAATCTAGCGTAAAAATTTTGCCGCTAAATTTAGCATAAACTTTTCTCCTAAATGGAAGGCGAGGAGGAGAAGAGGAGGGGCATAGCCTCCTCTCCGTACCTTCCTCTCCTCCTCCTCAAGAGCTGCGCTCTAATTCGGCGTTACAGGGCGTTGTAAACGGCTTTCTTTTTTTTTCTCTTAGCAAAAAGAAAAAACAACATAAATACAGGCTCCACAGTTTATTGACAGGGTATGTACCCTCTATAATTGTCAAATAACTTACTAAAGTGTAATAATACACAATTCACATAAATAAAACTTAAAGTGTAATTAAAGTGCACCTAAATTAAATTTATATCATACTTACAAAAGTGTACTGTAACTGTATTTTTTAGACTTTTTAGTACCCTGATAGCAAGGTCCCAATACAATGCAAGTATGCACATGAACATGTACAAGTTTTACGGTCACAAGTGTGCTATCAGTAGGCTGGCATACTAATGGTGTAGTTTTAGGCTTACAGAGTGTACGTTTCGTGTATTTGCTTCTTACCAAAGGTTATTGAAGCCCCCGATGAAACATGTATCGCAAATCAATACATGTGTGCCGTCTATCACTTTAGCATCTCAGCTAATTAGAAAGGTCCAGCCTGGGAAAACAAGGAACCTCGTGTTTGTGCAGTTCCCCATTTTTCCCCTTTTCTTTGGGTTTTTGTGGCTTTTTCTCAGTTTACACCAGCTTGTTTCCCCAGTTCCTTTTTGTTCATTGAGTTACGTAGTTTTATGAGGTTATAATAAAAGCTTCATTTTTTGTAATTTACATTCAGGCAAAATATAAATAAAAAGGTCGCAAGATATGCAAAAAATAAATATATTTGTGGTGCTCACCTTAAAACTTTAACGCGCTATCGCGATTATCTGATCATAGAACCAGTTTAGGAAACGTCCAGATATTTCCTCGGGAAGACATTTTACCAATTATTCAACGCCACGTACGTCGCACAATGACTTAATAAAATATCGGTGCATTAAATATTTGTAACTGATTCGGTAAAGTTGATATATCGCAGAATGTGTACAACCTTAGAATGAAGACTGTTGATTTGTTTTCTTTCTTTTTTTTTAAATCAAAGTAATGCAAGTTTTCAGAGTAATCATACATGTTACATATTTATATTCTTTTATGCGTGTTGGGATAATTTTTCTAACCCATATCAACTTCTAGGTCAAAATAACTAATAACTATCTGTAATTTTGAACGCTTGAAATACATTTCATATCAATTTGGGTAGTCATACTATTCGGTTATTTGATACCTTTTTTGGGATTCCACTTGGAGAGAGACATATCATAATGCCCACTTCACAACCATAAATCATCACCAGCGCGCTGCCGAAATATCGCGGGAGATTGTAGCAAATGAGAAGTAAAACATTTATACGGTTATGATTCAATTGTAGAACATTTTACCAGTCTAACAACATTGGAATTAAAAAGTGTGTTCGTTATGCCATAACAGAATACCTATTGTCTATGCAGGCTGCGTTGATGATGGCGTTTGCGTCAATGGATTTTGCATACAGGGGAAGTGTGCTTGCAATGACAACTCGTACATGGCCACCGGAAACTGCGTTCCCTTGCGTAATGTTGATCTTTCCTATGTTTTTTTGAGAACTTATGCTCCAGCAAATGCTGAATTGTTTCCTTCTGTAAACTATATTTCTGCTGAAGGAAAAATAAAGGAAAATAAACGCACCCCTGTGAATTATTTCGCATATTACTATACCCATAAGAAAAAAATGCAATTTAAAGGGACCATGAAACTATTTTAAAATCGAATTTCATCTACCGCACGTCGTAAAAGGTGTGAAAAGAAACACAAAAACAAAACAAAAATAGGGAGCAAAAAGAATTTTCCGCTATAGAACTTTTAAAAGAAAACTGGACTCTTTTGCGCCTTCTCTCCTTCGAAAGCTCTCTGCCTTTTCACTGCGATGCATCCGCGGAATCGCAGCACATCAGCCAAATCCACATCGCCTAGTGGGTAAGAGCCTACCTCACCAGCATCGCGATCATAAACAATAAATGGCCGCGAATGTTTCCTAAAGGTTTTGTTAAATAATATTCAGATCCAAACTTTGTAGCATAATTGGAGAAGTGACGAAAATTGCCAAATTTGATAATGCTGAGAGCCAAGCGCCATCCATCGTGTTGTAAACGCAGCAACTACTGCGTTTGCGCAGTAGCGCCGACAGCGATGCTCAATTCAGAATATAGGCCTAGCAGGCACTCCGATTCAGCGCAGCGTTGCATCGACGGTACTTGGCCAAGACCGTCTGCCCACGACCGGCTGGCGTGCTGAATGGAATATGCTCGCGCGACCCTTGTGGACCCTTCCCGTATTATAGTTTGATCACTTACCTCAATTTTAGACTAAGAGGTGAGGTCAATCTCTTCCCCTTGTCATCTCCTTGTTTTCCGAGACAGGGTTCACGAACACTGTCGTCGAAAAGGGACTCTTGTCGATTCTACCTTCTTGTTTGCTGTGATATATGAGCTCGAATAAACACCGTATGGATTACCTTCGTAACACGGTATGTACACTTTGTTATTAGTATGCCATTTTTATTCTGACATGACTGCACGTCACTGTCGAGCTATAACAGTTTGTGGGAGCTACGTGCAATGCCGGTCCAACCTTCCTTTGTCGAGTGTCATGTCAGTATCGAGTTGCAGTTGTAAAAGATCGGTCCCGAAGCGCTTACCAACTGCGCGAATACAGCACTTCCATCAAACGCGCGCGTCCGCTCCGAGTGTGAACCGGCATTTACGTGGCTCTTGCTGACACTCGTAGTTCAAACGTATCGTTTTTGACGTCGGCTCACTCCTGCATCACCGAGGCCGCGAAAAAGGCCGCGGCAATTCGTTTCCATCTACGTCGCTTTGCAAACGACTTACACGGGCCACCTTTTAGCAACAATAACAGTTGGGTTGACTTCTGGAGTCTTCACCGGAAGACTCGCCGCACTTCCCAACAGGCATACCGGCGTATGAGGCTTTCGCTGTAGCGCAACGTATCTCATTAAATTTCGCTCAGCTGCGATGTGTCCATGGCAATCGCGGCGATGAGAGGCGCCAATTCAGAAAATACGTTGGTGACATCAGTGCAGTAAAACCTACCGGCGCACCCCCAACTCGCCGCCGCTAACGCTCCCATTCTCCTACTGGCGAGAAAACGTCTGGTTCCTGAGCCAGTACGTCCCGACCGTCAAAATTACGCCGCAACTTGTTTTGCGGTAAGTTGGAGAGAAAGAAAAAGTCGATATTTCATTAATTATTTCGTAAAAGTTAATGAACCGAGACGAAAACAGATACCTGTTCGGCATTCAGTGAACATTGAAGGTTTAATGTAAAAGTTATCTGGCAAAAGTAAAAACGTCATTTCATGGTCCCTTTAAGAAGTTTTATTAGCATAATTTTCCTTTTTGAATGAATCAAGAAAATGCCTTCTAATTTATACACATACTATTGTAAATATAAAATGCACAAACTATTGTCGACGCTGTACGCAACATCAATTTAATTGAAATATCGATCATTAAAATTATTACGAGTGGAGAAAAAAAAACATGTGCCATCCGGCAGGAAAAGTTTGGCACGCAACCATGGGTAAATGTAAATTAACCTGTCCGCTTTTTATTGAGAAAACTGAATCTATGTCATGTGCTTCTTCGGGTAGTAGCATAATCTATGGGTCGTCTGTGTACATTTGGTACATTGAATAGGTATTGTAACTGTCGTACATTTTAATGATATCCTTAAAAAACTGTTGATTCCATATACATAAGAATGTGTATTTTCCTGGAACATTGTAAGTTCTTGGATGTCACGTTTAATATTGCACACTGTAAGTTTGAAAACTAGAAAAAGTGTATCTTAGTATCAGCTTAAGTCTTTCATTTTGCTGTGACATTGAAAAAAACGCTGAAATTTACATTTTAAGTAGTTTGCTAATATGCTTCGACAAATGTGGCTTTCGATGAAGTTCAAACAAAACGTTATGGCAGCTAACTGTCAAGTTAAATTGGATGCCTAATAAAACAAGATGTTTCAAAGCTCAAATCTTGCTCCTGTTCATTTAATGTCTTCATTGGCGATCAGCGCCTTTAAATCAGTAAAACTGCTTCAATAAAAAATATTTTATTTTTTTTTATATCTCAGGCAGAACACGTTTACCTTAGCACCTTGCTGTGTGGACACTGCCTTCGCCGATTTAACAAAATGTTTGGAGGTCCACCTAAATAAAATCTTGAGCGTGTAACTTGTTTTGTTGGCGTTGAAAAAAGTGAAATTTAAGTATTCACTTTTTAACTCACAAAGTTTGCAAAATGCTTTTTAGTCTGAAAAGCCAAGTGTTTAAAACAAATATGCTACCTTTATAAAACATTATAAATTATTTACGCGTGTTGGTTATCATAAAAATACATGTCGATTGGGCTCGCATTTAGTTTCTCCTCAGCTACTCTATTTTGTTTATTTAGGACGGTCTAGTAACTTTAAAAAAACTAACGAACAACTGATATCTCACTTAACCCTACCTCTTTTGCCTCAAGATTACTTGACCAAAGCAGGCGATCATTTAATAGAAATAAATACAGGTTTTCACTCACTCATTCACTCGATCACAACGACGTACCATTCGATTTGTTAAAAAAAACAGCCGATGTGCAACACAGATGAGTTCTAAGCCTCAGAAGTAGCGAAACACAAAGAAAAAAGCGCTTCAGCCAGCGGCCTCTCGGGCTTCCCTCGACGTTATACTGGAAGAATCCGTCTTGACGATACTATCGCACACTTGAAAGCAGAAAAGTCCCCTGGTTCTCGGCGTTTAGTTTCTATTTCAGAGTCCCTCTCGGTATTAAAGTATGAAATGCTTCTTAACGAAACCCCTCGACCGCGAAATTGTGTTCATCTTTCCGTCCTTTCGTGCACGCCCTTTCCCCTAGATTCCTCTAAGTATGTGTCACGTGGCCTAACGTTATGTGACTTATACTTCTAGATAATCATAAGATTTCCATTAATCGCAATGCAAATCTGAAAACCAGGGGTGTGTGAATATTGGAAATTCGAATTCGAATCGAATAGTGATTGACAGAAGAGTTCGATCGGACTTTTGGGTTCCTTGTTCTCAAGCTTTCTAATAATTCCATTAATCGAATATCAGTACTTCTGGCGAAAATTCTGGTTCATTGGCGCTGTTGCTATGATATGGTGAAATAATCCTAACAGGCCTGTGTGGGATCTAAATCAAGCCTGTCATAGAAGCCTTGACCAACAAACTACTTTTGAAGAATATAGTTCGTTTCTTGTTCCTCGAGCGAAGCAGTCATTTACATCTATAGCTTCTTGTATGCGCCCGAGAAAAACCCGTATCCACGAAAGTCGTTGTTTTGAATTCAAGACTTTTGCATTGCCTGCAGCAAGCACTGTGCAGTCTAAGCATTGTCTCGGTTGTCGCGTGCATAGCATGACAATATATGGTCGAAATAAAAATACAATAATTAAAGCTGGCTCTTTCACTAACCCGTCGCTCCTTACCTCGTCAAGCGAAGAGCGGGCTGGGTGATGCAAGATGTCGCCCGATTCAAACGGTTCAGCCGCATCCGTCCATATATCCCGCACGATGCGTAAAAACACATTAATGGGTGGAATAACCCATCAGCTGTGTCGTAAGTTGCTCGTTTAAATCTTGTAATTGTTTCTATTCGTGCGTTCCTTGTGGCCTGCAGAAGAATAAGCAAGTAGGTATTGGTGATGCGCGATGAAGGAAATGTGCAAGCGAACTGGACAAGAATAAAGCAGTTTTTTTTTCATTGGCACGGCTTTTTTAAACGCCAGAGCAATTTCGTTTTCTGGTCTTCCCTGTAAGATAATTATTCATAACACGAAACGCGTGTCAATGATCGCGGGAAAGAGATAAGTGGGTAAATTGAGACAAAAAAATGAAAGCCGTTTACAACTCCCCGTAACGCCGAATTAGAGCGCAGCTCTTGAGGAGGAGGAGGGAAGGGTACTGAGGGGGGGGGGGGGGGTCACGTGACCTCGGGGAGGGGGGTCACGTAACCTCGGGGGGGGGGGGTCACGTGACCCCCCCTGAGGTCACGTGACCTCGGGGGTCACGTGACTCGGGCGGGTTGCATGCAGCTTGGGTTGCATGCATCACGCGGTTACATTGACGTTGGTGGGTGGCATGCAACGCCGGTTGCACGCAACCTGGGTTGCATGCAACGCGCGGTTACGCCGACGGCGACGGCGACGCCGACACCGCTCAAGCCGGAAACGGGCGCCTAAGAGGTGCGCTCTAAAATTACGAGCGCTCCCCAAGAAAAGTTGAGACCAGAACCCTCCGAGCATGAGCACGACGCTCATCCGCTCTTTCAAAGGGGAGACTGGTGAAGCGATAGTTCCTATGCGCTGTTCTTCTCTTTTTATTGCGCGCATACGCGGGTTCGAAGGCGAGGCGCACACTGCACGCGCCACAGTCTTCAGAATGCTTCGCAAGAGGAAGGAGCTACAATGAAAAGGCGAAAGCTGAAGAGAAACGGTGACGGGCTGGATATGACAATCTTCATTGAATGAAAACGTACGAACATTTGATGCTTAGTTATCCGCTATGGAGTTCGTCAGCAATTTATTCTGTGGAATGAAGCCTTTATAAAAGACAAACTTGTAATCGCGGTTTTACGAAGTCGTCACCGAGATACCGCAGAAACTCTGGCCCGTTTTAGTCTCGTGAACACTACGCATAAATTTAGTGTTCGTATTCGATTCGATATTCGACTTTTTGGTCGCTCTTCGACGCCGTTCAATTCCAATTCGATTCCAGTCGAAATTTTACTATTCGCACACCTCTACTAAAATACGTCACCACTATACAGACGATAGCATCATTAGCCGCATTCACTTAATTCCTTACTTTGATCACACCAGCCTTTTTAATCGTTTTTTTTCTAAGACGAATAATTACGACTTCCACACCGACTGAGTTATTTTTCCTCTTCCCATTTCATGATTGCACAGGTTCCTTACTGATATTTTACGTTTCGCTGCTGGTGGCTTCTTGTGTCACTGTATAATTTTGTTTTGTTTAATTTTTTGTCAAATACTATGTAGTGTGCATTTTTTTGGATGGCGCTTACTGTATAATGTTGCCATCACTCCCGCCTGTACTATCATTGTCTGTAGTGTGTTATAAATACAAAAACAAATAAAGGGAAAAATTTACCTCACGTGAATTATATGTCAATTCAGTTTCTTCGCTAAATGTAGTGGGAAACTGACGTCACGTGGCCTATACACTAGTTCAGTTTCCCCTACAAATACCGCGGAAAATTAACGGCACCTGCCCTAAACCCCAATTCTCTTTCCCCTCTAAATTTACCAGGAAAATTAATGTCACGTGACCTGATGTGACGTGACCTATACAACAATTGATTTTCTAGCGGAGAAATATACATCATTTAACACACGAATTCCTTCCCCCATCCCTCTCCTCCCTTTCCCCTCCCTTTCCTTCCCCATCCCTCCCTCTTCCTAGCGTGTTCTCCCCATCCCTTCCTTCCCCTCCCTTTGCACCTTCCTCCAATTCCGAACCTCCCTTCTCTGTTCCCTCTCACCCCTCCTACCCTTCTCCCCCACTCTCTTTCCCCATATCTCCTCATTCTTCTAACGTGCCCTCCCTCCCCCTCCCTCCCTTCCCCCACGTCACACTCTCCTCCCTCAACCTCCGAAATCACTCCGGAACACAGCATTTGATGCATTATAGCACTTTAAAGTTCAAGGTCGCACCCATCTTTTTTTTGCAGTCTCCCACATGCTTTGATTAAAGTTACATTTTATTTAAATCCCATGACAAGAAAGTATAAGTGCGAGTCTAAATGATACATTAAAAACTGAGTCTACATGCCTAGAAACGAACGGTTACATAACAATTTTTTTTGTATTATACTTCGTATTTTTCAGAGTGTACCAATGATACGGATTGCGGATTTTGGAGCAACACTGCGTGCGTCCGTGATCGATGCTCCTGTGCTCCACATACCAGCTACTTCTTAGGTTCCTGTACGCCGATAAGTGAGTTATAGTCTTGTAAAAAGTTATTATTAGGCAGTAATCTGAAGAAGCAGAAGCTTCACGAATAGACCTCAAGCTGTATCTATAATCAGCAAGTTATAGTCTTAAGTGAAAAGGTATAATTAGACAGCAATCTGGACAAGCAGCATAGGTCCACGAATAGATCCAAAACTGTATCTAAATCATGTACGTTACTGCCTTAAATGCGTCATTAGGCAGATATCTGAGCAAGCCGCATATAGCTTAACAAATATATTCAAAATTAACCTGTAACAAGTTATAGTCTTAAATGGTAATGTATAATTAGACAGCAATCTCAACAACCAGCCTAGTCCCACAAATATATCCAAATAGTATATAAGGTACCATATAACTACGTAACAATGAAGCTGGCATTGCTTCGGGGTCACTGTTAATTCTCGAAGTCTGTTTGTTATGGTTGCTGGCTATAGAAATACATTTTAATTAAAATACAAACTAAAAACAGGAGCCTATATGAGCATAGGTAATAAGGCCTCAGACTTCCCGGCTTTATAGTAAAAACACAGGAACCGCTCTTCGGTATCAAAAATACAAAAAAAGGTTAAAACCGTAAAACGCCGATAAACATTAAAAACGACAGAGCGATCAAACAGAAGAAATAGGTGCACAGAAGGCAAGCACCACAGACGTCCGTGTTGTTCATTATGACCAGTACCAACTTACCCAGTTCCCAACACTTTCACCTATAAACATTCGTTGCATGGCGTCCAAAATACAAGATTCGATAAAAGCAATCTTTCTGTACTAGCTAGAACTGTTTTGGTGTTAAACCTCCTATTTTGGACTATATATACATGGGCGTACCAAACGGGGGCGGGGGGGAAGGGGGCAAGGGGGCGCTTGCCCCCCCAGTTCTCAGAGTGGGGGGGGGGGGTGGGGCAAGACATGTGTTTTGCACCCCTGAAACAGCCGCCACTGGGCAAGGCAAACACTGGCCGGCGGCGCCACAGGGATACCAAGGGCCCCGGCCCTTGTGGGGGGGGGGGGTGTTTGCCCCCCCCCCAGTCAAAAAACAAGTTAGGACGCCACTGTGTATATATATTTTTTATGTAGTCGCGTTAGTGTCTCCAAGGCAGAGCGCCAGCCTATGGATCCCCAGGTGGAGGGTTAGAATCCCGGCCGACGTGCTCACAATCTCAAGGATATTTATTGCAGAGAAGTTCGGTGTAACCGAACTTCTTTGCAATCGAAATCGGTCGAAATTAATCCTCAATCATGCGCTCGGGCGTCCCATATGCCCTTCGTTTCTTTGGTACTTAAAAAACCAAAGTTTAATTTAGTATATCATTCGATTTTTTCACTTATTATCTCCGCAGCGTCCATCAGAAGCGGTTCAACGAAATATACCGATATCCTACCAATAACTGAACACTAAAAAACTGTCCGCCGATTTTCACTTTAAATAAACACTGGAACTACCCATGACCTTCTTAAAATAGGCTGATTATCGGCGCGTTTGGTAGTATAAATTTATATTACCTTTTTGTATTTTTAATTCTCGTTAAGCAACCGTTTTATTACTACCACAGACAAAAGCCTACGTTTTTGTCCCTAAACATTCATGGAGCAAACTTGACTTTTTTTTACGAGTTTAGACGAAGTAACAGAAACTATCACTCGCTTTTGACCGGTCAGAATGCTGCCATGGGCTTGGAGGCAATCAGATGTAAATGAGATAGTCCCGTAAACAGAAATCGCACATACGGAGATTGAGCATGAATGATTTTAGGCTGGACGAGTTGAACCAGAATTAATTTTATGGAGATGTGTGAACTGATTTCCACACAGAAATGCTACGTATAGACCTAGATGTAAATCCGTATATGGCCATAGCGAGAATTGGGCATATATAACCATATATGGCCATATCAATGATTAGGCATATTAAACTACATCTAACAACATACTGTCATACCTAGCCTTCTTGGCCAAGTCCTTGATGTGGCAATGTATGCATATTTATGAGTTCATATATGGCAATGTATGTAATATGCACATTGCCATATATGACCCTATTTACCAACCTAATGTGGCCATATATGAAGCTCACAGATAAGGCGTTGACTAAATATCAGGCCCATTGCAGTGCATGCATTACTAGGGCTGCGGTCAATTCCACCGCTCACCTCTCACTGAATTCGCATTGCGGCAAAAAATGAACAAAGCTGCACATTTTGAGTAAATAATACTAAATATGTGTTTCATGTAAATACGTGGCCTATATTATATTAGTGTTTGTTGGTAACGATACAATGGTTTAGTTGTGTGAAATCCTTAGTTTTGATGTATAGAAACTTTCAGTGATGCAATGCAATCCAATACATATAAAGGTTTAGGTAAATTTTGTGCGCCTTCGATCACATGAGCCTACGATCGCGAAACGACGAGCCAGAAATGTATCCTTGCTTTGATCACAGAAATGCGATTTCGCTCTAAGAAATTATGAAAAAGGCTGGAAATATTTGTGGATTAAATTTTCTTCCCTACTAGTGGAGCACAATTTGAAATTACTTCTAAAGAATGCAGCGCTAAAGTAAAAAACCGTTTTTGTTTACAAACAAAAATCGTCTCTTTGCTCGAAAGAGACTTCCGTTCGCTTCGTTTCGGCAGGCCTTCCGAGCCTGTTGATGTCAAAATCCCTGGGCAGTTAACATCTACCTAAATCACTAAGCTGGAAATCTAGAGAGGTCCTCGTGTTGCGCTATTTGACATATAAAAGGTGATCAGGTGTTCGAGGAGTAATGAAAAATATCGAACAAATCTCTCGCTAAACGGTCTTTTAGCTAATCACTTGAAGAACCGGCCATAAAATATTTCCTGAACGTTACAAGAAGCGGTGCTATGGTGAAAATTGTTTGTCCTTTCATTTTATTGGAAGTTCGTGGGGACGTAAATTGCCAAGAGCTTCTTCTTCCGATGCTTTTAAAAAATGCTTTATAAGAAATTTCATGGTCATAGCACTAGTTCTGCGAAAGTTATTTACATAACTAAAAAAAAACTCTTTTCTGCAAGTACGGCCGTGAAACCTAGGGCTTCGCTTTTTTTCTGCAGTTCCCAAAGTTCAGAAGTGCAATCCGCCTGCGGTCGTTTTGTTTCTATTTATGTATTTTTGCTTCTTTGTTTATGTTTTTCACAAACACGTAACGTAATCCCTAATTTACCTTTAATATCACTTTTTTGTGACTCCTAGCGCTAAAACTTACTTAAATTCCTTGATAACTATACAACACATTTTTTACCCCAAGATATCCAATTGTGAGTCATCGGAGGCCAGGGGAAAAACTTGTAGAGCTACAGCTTTACAAGGCTTCGAACCCCAGTACTCCCAACCTTTCTTAACCCGATACAGTAGAGAACATAACCCAGGGAATACACAGTGAGTGAGCTACAAAACTAAACACTGGAATTATAGAAATAGCATCCAACATAAATGGCAGCCAGCTACAAAAACGCAATTAAATGTAAGCATTCTGTGCGCACAAACCAAAATCAAATAAATATGATAGGGATTTGGTTGTGGGCCATTTTCCAAAAATTGGTGAAAATAGTTTAAAACAGAAGGCAAAGAACACGCCAGTCTTTAGTGTCTTAAGAGTGAAACCTATCTGATAGTTTCCTAATGTGTAGCAGTTGCGGTTCGGTTACAATGAGGGTAATCATTCAGAATAAACAATTACGTATCCCACAAAGATACGGAAGGAAAGAGCAATAGTCTCTTGTATTGCCGCGTGCGCGGGCGTGTTTTCAATGAAAGCGACTGTCACACGCGAAAACGAGGTTCGAACCTCACCTTTTCCTTTTTCTGTCATACGTGCACATCTTGAAACACCCAGCCCATCCTCGCCTGGCATTGTGTGTTCGTGTTCGGAACACTCTTGAAAAGTACCGCGAGTGTAGAGCCAGCGCTAACATGCTTTTTCAAGCCAGTCGCCCTTCCGCGTATGTCGCAGGATTCACGGCACCTTTCTGTTTTAGTGCGTTGTAGGCACAAGCTCGCCGCATTAAAAGTTTATATTCACTTTTACAATCGTCTATCATTGTTCATCCCTGACAATATCAAACGTGCGAGGTATATCCTGGGAAGTGTACAGTAATTTGACCTGGCAAATGTAGAAAAAGAAAGAAAAACGTTTCTTGATACTTTTATTGCTCTCTTGCTGTAGTATTACACAGTCATGTTTTGTCGATATGAACGCGTGACATCACGAGGGTCACGAATGACGTCACTAGGGTCACTAGGGTAACGAGTGACATCACTCGTAACCGCGCGTTGCACTATGGGACGTTTCCCATAATGACGTCACACGTGACGTCACGTGTAGCGTCACGAGGGTCACGAGTGACGTCACAAGTGATGTCACAGGTGACGTCACGAAGGTCACTTGTGAAGATCTCGACGAAGGTCACTACCTTAACCGTGAAGGTCACGTGAAGGTCACGACCTTCACGAGGCTTCACGAGTGACGTCACGAGGGTCACGAGTGATGTTACGAGGGAGGATGAAGGGAGGGGAGGGGGAGGAGGGAGAGGAGGAAAGGAGAAGAATGAGAGGAGGAAGAGGGGGAGGAGGAGGGAGGAAGTTTAGAGGGAGGGGGAGGAGGACACGAGGAGGAGAGGAGGAGGAGATGGTACGGAGAAAGAGGGGAATACCCTCCTCTCCGTATCCACCCCTCCTCTTGGTTAAGAGCTGCACTCTGATTCGGCATTGCAGGGAGTTGTAAACGTCTTTCATTTTTTAACACCATGCTAAATCCTTTTTTCTTTAGCCAACCTTGGTCCATGCCCGTACTTCAAATGCATCACCGAGTATTCCGAGTGCGTAAACAAAATTTGCGTATGCAAATCTGGCTACGAGCTTAAAGTCACACGCGATAAAAGAATATGCGTTAAGAAAGGTAAGCCCTTTTGTTTCCTTGTTGGCGTTGTTGTGTATTCCCTGGGCAATTAAACCCGCTTAAAATATTTAGGAAAGTTTATATTCTAGACGCAAGAAAGTGCCCTCTATTACGAAGGGGCGTACACCTGCAGCAAGAGAAGAACCCGGAAATATCTGATTTGCTTCACTAAAAAGTGCAAAGACAACAATATCGCCTGAATAAATTTTAGTATAATATTGTTCAGCTACAAATCATATATATATATATATATATATATATATATATTCGTGGTTGATCGGTGTGTTTAATTATACAGAAGGAGAATAAATGCAAAGCGAGAATAAATGTATGTGACCTCTTTCTCGTTCTCGCCAAATTATGCTACGCTTAATACAGCAACTGCGCATTTCACTTTGATTTTGAAATCCTGCACTTGCCAGTTTCCAAGAAAACGTTGTTTTTTTTTACTTGAATAAGGCTGAATTATAAGATGCCTTTATTGTGTGCGTAATTTTAGGGATTATTTTTATAGTTGTGATGGCCTTTTAGGATACCAATAAATAAAAGCGCCTGTATCAAAATGATAAAACTGAAAGTCTGAATCGTTTTCCGGGAAGGGCCTTGCCCTGCGCAGACTCAAAGAGCGGATCCGTAGAAGAGCTACATCTTACTCAATCATGTAATGACTGAGTAAGATATCTACTTCCACGGGCATGGGTGGCGATACGCAAAAAAGAAAAATATGCAAATATATAAAAGAATATGAAAGCTGTTTTTTATTGTCATCAGATTTCTTACTTTTTGTTAATCACGCGTTTGCGAGTTAGTATTCCAAACACAGATTTATATAAAGAAAACTTCATATTTACTTATTTATTAATTGAAACACCTCAAGCACAAACTCGGATATTATATAACCGGGAGTAACAACGAAATACGTACAGCATCACACGAACAAATGTGCATAAAAGACATATATACAACATATACATAAGATATACATAAATGCGACTTCACGTAGTAGTTTTCCGAATTGTGTTGACGCATGAGTAACTAAGATATTCTATGGAGGACATTTGGAATCAGTGGCGTCTGTAGATACCATGTAAAGCTGTGTCTAAGAAACATATAATTTAAGAAAATATCACACATGTCCTGTTAAAAGCTAATGAAATAATGTCCTGTAAAAATTAGCGAAGGACCACTCGAGCTGCCTCGTTTTAGAGCTTTTTTTTTGTTTTGTAAGATACGCTTAGAGCAATTAAAAACAATGTTATTTTGGGCTACTTACTTGAGCGCATACATTGTTTCTAAATATGAGTGGACTTCTACAAATATTAATAAACTCGATTTACTACTTATCATGACCCTGGCGGCAATGCGCGTAAATGCGATTGTCCACCTCTTTGTCACCTATGATTTTCGATGTCCCTAGGTTAGGGAATGACACGTAAGAATATCGAGAAAATTAGATATGCCGACCAGCGATCTAATTTTCGTTCTTAAATGAAATCACCCAAGAGAGCTTTTCTGCGGAGACATGAGTGGCGTTACCGTTCGCTGCATTCAGAGACACAAGAGGTAGACCGGGTCTGCACGGATAAGAGCGACTGCTACCCGGATGAAGAGTGCGACGACGGTCTTTGCAGCTGCCCCAAAGGAAAAGAGCTCATCGACACCAGATGCGTAGGTAAGTATAAGAGAAAGAACAGATAGCAAAGATCCTTAAGGGCAACTCCGTTCAAAAGTCGAACCAAAAGAAATGACTGGTATCACGTTAGTGGCCCGATATATGACCACAGCCGAAATATTACGTCAAAGTGAAGCCGCGCACTACGCTAAAATCGATACTCGCACCTTGCATGGCCCCAAGGGACCGTGCTATGCTAGTTCCTTTTAAGATGACTGTCATGTGGTTTATCGTCGTAGGACAGCAGTGAAAGGTTCGGTCTGCGACGCGTGAGTCAAAGGGCGTCCTACGCATGCGCGGCACAGAAATAAGCGTAGTTTACAGGAGACAGTTGCCAACACACGAGGCAACGCGCGTCGTGTCGTGTACGTAGGTTTTTTTTATACCAGGCAGCGCCATAATTCCGGCGAAACTAAGATTCAAAATATACAAGGTATATACTGCTCTATAAAACAAAATTAAACTGTCTTGCAACTTTACGAGCAGGGAAGACAAAGGCAGAAAACGTACGTAGTTTACAAAAAGGTGTTTATCTTCTTTAGATGCTTTTATATAGCGGGTCTTTTTTAACACGCACAAAGTGTTTCCTTTGCTTGCCCCTATTTTGAATCATTTTGAGCGCGTGGACATGCTTTGAGATGGAACCCTTCCTTGCAAAGCCCCCGCAATAGATCCATTTCCCAGCGTCAGAGGCGAATCCCTCGGTAGGTTCCCTCTGTAGATCAGACCCACGATCGTGGGTCTGATCAACAGAGGGGACCTAAGAAGGGATTCGTCCCTGTGAGGACTGAGGCCATAGTAGTCCCACGTGGAAGCTGGTCATGCTGGCGTTGGCGGAGCATCATCGGCACGCTCCGCCACGTACGTATGATACCAAGGTGCACTTTTATTACTTTCAGCACAAATAGTTTTACATGCGCCCCTCTATTTCTCATCTATAAATCAGGATATGTGCACGATATGACTGGCAAAGTATTTGCCAGAATGAAAACGTAATTATGATGTAGATAAGAAACTTTCCGTAGTCAAAACGTGAACCGAGATGTTTACACGCGCCTGATGTGAATATTTTATTACATCCAAATCATACAATAGCGCAAGTCATGAATGCAGGTAGTTTCATTAGAGCCTAAAGAATAAGTGAATAGCACTGCTTTTTCCTGAAAATTCCACACAGCACGTAGAATAGGGAATAAATATCTGTTACCCTTCAGAAATCAAATACATGTCAGAAGTATTGTCGAGGAAAACTGGATTTTATTTTATTTCACTGAATCGATGAATGTCGACCTAGATATTATTTTGTTCGAGGGTCACACAGGAAGCTTTGACATCATTACACGAGGGCCTACGTGCATAGTTAACGCGGTAATTATATGAAAGTAAAGAGGCTTTAGGAGATTATGCTTATGACCAACAAGATCGATCACAACTATGGTTAAGTTTAATAGGAGAAACTTGATAAATGATTTCTTACAAAATCGATTTATGTGTTTGCTTTGAAATATTGAAATTCGTTCGCATTAATATGCCACCCGTAATTGTAAAAACAAATGCAGGAACTACATATCCATATCAAAGCCTTCATGGTGTTTTGGGCACGCAATAAATACCGATACCAATACCAAAAACATGGTGATTATTGAGTGTTAGTTTCTTGTTTTTCAATTTGCACGTCCTTCAAGTTTGAACTTGTCGTGAGTACTCTCCCCAAAGCAATCTTCTGACGTTCTTTCCTTCATAAATAAGATGAAAACTTCAGTGTACAATTAAAGATATTTTCAAAAGTATATGCCAAATTTTCGAACTACATCGATATATCTCTAAACATACGCACATATGGGGACGAAAAAGGCCATAACGGGACTCCGGAACGTAAACACAAAAGTTGCGGCTACTTAGAAAGGTGGTTTCTAATTACCCATTGTGTGAGGTATAGCAGCAATCTCATCGGATGAGTTTTTTTTTTTCTCTTTGTAACCAAAGGTACTTCTAATTGTAACCGAATATTTTTGTTTATATTAAAGTACTCAACGCGTACATGCATGTCGAAACTAAAGCGATAGTCTATTTTTAAGAACATATTTTTGACATGTATAAAATTGCTTTGAACAAATTGTAATCTGCTTGATCAATCGTTTTCCCGTGCAGATATTGTGCTACCCAAACCCAGGAGCAACGTTTTCTTTATTATCTACTCGACGGTGTCCATGATGGTGCTTGTACTGTGCCTGATCTGCTTCGGCTGCTGCCTCTACATTCTCGCAAAGCGAGCAGAGAACGAAGAGAACCGGCTCGCCCAGATGTTTGCGGTCTCAGAAGACATTCAAATTGCAGGCGATGGCTGAGGCATTTGCACGCTCATCGTGAACATTGTGTTATTGGCTTATGCCGTGTTACCTATTGTTTATTTGTTTAGTATGTCTTGATATATCTTAAAGACCCGTTTCCGTGTATTACACAACGAAGGGTATATATACAATTTTAAAATTTTGTAGAAACGTTACATAAACAGCAATAGCATGGCGCGTTCGTACTTGCATAAATTCACATAATAGCGGAATTTCGGTTCGTATTCCAATTTTAAGCTTCATCAATACGATTGATAAAGGCAGTGAGCATTTCTTCACATTTTGCGGTGTTATATTCTTTAACAATCTTGTTTGGCCAGAGATTTTATTCAGAAATTGAAAGCGGTAATGCTGAATTGGCGAGAAAAAAAATAAAAAAGTTGAATCATGAATAAATTTGATTTTTCACAGTTCATAAACTCTGGTGGAAACTCCGTCAGAGGTTTTGAGAAGGGCCACCGTTTTCATCAGCGGGGTTTCGATATCTTATAAAAAAGCAGTAGTCGGAAAACTTTACGTCGTAAGGAATGTGTCTGGAGGCCTGCACGAATGTACATTAAACGGCGGTAAAGGACCAGCACACTTGGCACGCCTAGCAAACTTCAAGTTTGAAACGTACACATCTAAAATTAGTTGCAAGGCGGACGCTGTGTTGCAAAAAACTGTATGATTTTTTTATAATGTTTTGTTTAACGGCTGTCGTGAAATTTTGCATGTTCTACATTGGCTTGTTTATCGCCCGCACACTGGTAATTTAGCTCGCTCTCGAGAGGCCGTTTGAACAGAAAAACGCAGAGAAAGTCACAGTAGAGGCCGGCTATGAGCAGAACAATTGGGATAATAAATGATTTTAACAAAATATATATACCCTGATGGACTAGCGCGAGCTCGCAAACCACTCTGCACAAGGAAAACAAACTGGTTTACGACATAGATATCGCACAGCCGCATTTTTCGCTTCATATTTTTAGATTTTACCAACTCTGCGTTGCCAGCTAAAAAACAGACATAACTCGTTTGCAAAACGGCGTTCATAAGTCCATTCGCAGGCATGTCATTGTGAAATTCGAATTTTGCAATGAGGGCCAATTGTGATGTTTCCCAGGGCCGCAAGCTGTTAATGCATGGAGGATATGGCCTGAACCAAACAATTATTTGCGGCCAGATATACATAAAATACAAGTTTATTTATAATTCACACTTTATAATATAAAAGGGTTCTTAAAATGAAGAAAAGGGCTAGCTGGTACATTATTTTTAAAACAATATGTGCCGTAAAGCACGGACTAGAGTGAGGAAGCAAAATATCACAAGTATGAATTCTGCAATATTGGATTGCGAGAGGACAGCAAATGTGTAAGCGCACCGTCAAATCACCTATCGGATAAGGAATTTGAATTTCTACGAGAGACACCTAATCAGGTATGTAAATAATCATCTTTTATTTCAATTAACATTCAGTTTAAAATTCCGCTACGTGTTATGTCCCTCTCATTTTGCCCGTCTACTGTGCATATAGTTCTATGAATGAAGAGCCATATTTGCGCTTCACAGTGCGCTGTACAATCATATAGTAGCTTTGATATGAATAGACCGATCTCACCGAGCGTTCGGCGCATGCGTGACGCCGCCATGACTTTAGTTCATAGGAGGCAAACGGCAGTGCACGAGAGGGCTCGCGCCGTCTCGTGCTCTACACGCGCAGACCTCCAGCGAGGTTCTCACACGTGCAGAAAGACTAAAGTTTCCTTGATGCATTGCGGCAGCGGTGGCGTAGTCAAACTGGCCGGTGAGATCGGTCTATTAGACTAACGTTTATAAGACTGAAATATCGAATACGTATGAATCAGTCTTCGCAGATATAGGCGTGACTTAGACCAATAGCGCCACTATTTTAATCGCCCAGATTAATTTCAGATTAAATTTTAGGGTAGCAGTGAGTCGTTCTTTTGGCTGTTTTAGTAACTATATAGCACTGAATACAACGTCAAATTTTCATAGATATAGACTATTTTCAATGTTTCACTTTTATAATTTTATACTTGGGGATAATTTTTGGATAGCTGGTTAATAGGCAATTCACTATTCGTAGAAATCTTCATTTTTTTTTAATTTCGAGCGTGGTGGTAATTACCTTATGAACAATTGGGTGCTGCTACCCAAACAATGTAGACTTTATTTCCCATCCTAAATTGTTGGGTATCTTACTGTTACAATTTGAATAAATGCTGATTTATTTGAAAGGGAGACGTTCACAAAACATGATTATATTGCAAAACATTTTCAGGAGTGCTAGCAATAACATTTGCATAGTTAGACTGAAAGCCATATTCACTGGTACTGCTGATCGCATTTTCTATCTGGCCTCTCCTTGTTGATAATCTTGGTGCCGATGTGAAATACGCATGTTTTGAGAGCAAGCAGCTGTCGCTGGCTCGTGATATGCTGCTAGGACCTCTCAGAGGAGTCTACAGGCTCTTACCTTCCAAGGAGACAAAGCAATGACTTTGTTTTAAGAGAAGCGTTTGGTTGGTAAAAGAATGAAGACAGGAAGAAACGAGGGTGTGTCAGTTATTTTCGGAAACGGCGGTAAATATTGGGTAAAGTCAAGTGGCCACAGAGTAGTTGTTTTACTCTCGCTGACAAACTATTTAACAGAATCAAAGGACTAAAATCAATGACGATACGTCAGCTTTTTGTTTTCAATTTTGATGAATGTGTTTTGATGTCGGGAGTTGTACTTTCCCCGGAGAGTACCAGAAAAAATACTTAAAGTACCACCACATGGCTAGATAATGTTCTTCAAGTAAAGTCAAGTTTTCAGAACCTACTTGAAGTACTATATATGTACTTAAATTACCTACCAACACTGAACTTGATGCTATTCGCAATCACCGAGCCCTTGCCAGGCATTGCAGGCATCCATTCTTGATCGGAATCAAACCTCTAAGTCACCATGCTCCTACGTCATACAAAGACACGATGACGCAGGAATCTGCGGACATGCGTCAAGCTTCTCTGGAGCATATGTTTGCTTTATACATTTGCGTTGTTCGGACATGTCTGCCGACTGCCTTTTGTATGATGCACGAGAAGTGTGAACGAGGTTTTAGGGAGCACGTGCGGCGCACTCCACTTCCATTGTCAGCGCATCCAACGGGCTCACTGATTAACCTGCGCGTGCTGTCAAACATATTTCGGGTGTGTTTCAGCAGTGCTCTTCTTTTGTAAAGTTTTCCCACAGGCCTCCAGGGCAGTGAGCACCATTTACGCAAAGCTTTAAGGCACATATTTGACAAACAGCAATGATCTAGCCAACGTTACTAAAACCCTCAGTTGGGAAACTCACCCTTGAAACCTGGGCCGCTGGCGTCCACCGAGATCAAGCTAAATACGACAACAGCGCCACTCTTTATCATTTGTCTGTACTGTGGTCACCTTGAGCTTTTAGGAAGCATGTTTTTTGCGTAAAACCCAACGGAAAAAAATATATTTTTTTGTAGCAGCTTTTATTGGGGTTTAGCACAAAATAAATGGCGGGTCATGTTTTTTTTAAAATCTTTATATTAGCAAGGTTTTGCGGTACAATTAATATTGTTTTTATAGAACCATGCCTCAGCGGTGATTTCAGGTAGCGCGTCCCGACCTAGGCGCATTTTAACTTCGGTAGTAATTCGCGGCAGGTCCGCTGGGGAGATGGGTGTGGCACCCCTGAAACTCCTTCCACCGTATCTGCTTCGGCGCCAGAATGGTCGATTAAAGCCAAAATGAAAGTCAGAAGTCACGTGCCTCAAGGCCTCGTGTGGCCGCTGCGGGAGAAATGGCGGCGTTGTGATCGCCATTAGCTCGGTTCGGAAGGACGGGTCGGTGCCACTTTTTCAGAGCAGTCTCTATGGCAATTTCCCAACTGAGGGGTTCTAGTAACGTTGGATCTAGCGAAAATGAAAAACGTTCAGTATAGCGCTTGTTTACTCATATTGCACACCGTTTCATATCGCCGAAAGTATAGTGGTGTTAGACGCCCGATGAGTGGCTGTATTCGGGAGGCAGGTGTCGTGCAAGGTCACGCAATCCAGAAAATTGCAAAAGCAATGAGGCAAACGCGCACAGTAAAGTAAGACCATGCTTCGGTAAAGGTATTGGGGTAACCCCGTGGAAACTGGTTTCGCACGGCTCAATGCGTTTATTTCATATCTGTAGGCGTGCCATTTGCAAGTTCAGTGTGAGAAGTTTTATCTACAAGATATTTTTGTAAAACAAGTGCTCACTCAAACAATGCTATAGATAAACAGTCGCGGCTTTGGCTCACGTTACTCCAGGAATGACTTCTACGATGACCGAAAGGTGGTTGGTTACATAAACACACCAATCATGGTTTCCAGTGCTTGAATAAAACGTTTGGAAGAAAGCTTAGTGCCGTTCTTATACAAAGCTTATGCAACTCGTGCTCTTGTCGGTCTATCAACACGTTGAATGAAATAGCGCCCCAAGATAAGCTCCAAAACAAAAACAGCAAGTGATAAACCAAAACACGGCAACATAAACTGCGCTAGCATGTGTAAATTTACAGACTCCAGCGTCGGCTCGAATATGGTTGTTTCCTGGAAAGCCAGACAACTTACGCTGGTCATGTGAAGCCAATCCGTCTCGAAGAATCGTAGAGCAAGCGACCGAAAAGCCATCTTCAGATGGTAGTGTTTGCGAACATGCACCGCTCCGTAAGTTGTTATCAGCGGCATTTTTGACTCGGTTAGTCCGAGACGTTTGCTGTTCATATAACATACAGGCTGTCTCAAGGCAACACAAAGCCGAGACTTTCTTTCCGCGCATTTCATGCATTCCATCAGAGTGGTTTTAGTAGTCTCTTCTCTCTGCGAAAAGAGGGACCTTTTAAGTTTACTCATGAGTCCAGTTTTGACCGAGAGAGTAATTTCTTCGTAGGACTGCGTGTTTCTGGTGACGCATGGTGTTATTGAGTTCGCGTCTAGAGCCTTTTCCAGTTTCATCGGATCGTCTACAATGTCTTCTGGAGTGCGAGCAATGAGCCATGAAGTTAGTTGACATCTGAAGTACACGGAAAGGGAGAAGCTGCCTAAGACCCAAGCTAGGATGACCAAGCGGCGACTGGTACGGCAACGAACAGTTGCTGGCACGTCGCAAGAGGTTGAGTAGAACGTCGCAACCAGAAAGAGCATGGTGTCGTTGGCCACGGTCATGCCTGGCGTGGTGGTGTCCATTAAATCAGCCCCGAGAAGCACGACAAAGCAAAATACGAGACATAAAATCAAGAAACCCAGCGAGAGCTTCGACGCTTCGAGGATGTACCCAATATTTATAGGCTTGGTGCCAGGTTTCTTCACGTAAAACGTGGTGGGCCTCATATCCGAGACAAGTGGTGCATCAAGATCTGTAAGATACTCGTTCTTCACTGTTAGCAAGAACATATGAACATCGGTTTCGTTAGCGCGGTAATGCTGTAGGCGATCCTTGACTGAAAATATTGTCTTCACTACTGTTGCATTCAGACGCGTCATCCCCTCTAGAAACATTCTGTCCCTGTTGCCGTTGCAGGCGGTGAGACTGAGAGACACAGCGGGCGACAGCTTGCAGCCTACCGCTACACTCTTTCCCGAAAAGGAAAGGAGACTCCGCGGGCTGCTATTCTGATGATCGTATGTTAAACCGTGATCGGTTCCAGGATATGCAGACTCACCAGATCGATTGACCCCCGTACTGGTGATTGCGGTTCCCGATTTTCCAAAACGTGCCGAGACGCCGCAGTTGCAAATGTTTTCCCGGTGACTAGGAAAAGATGTCGCGGAAGCTACGCATGCGTCGAAGTGCCCGAACACCATCCATTTTGCGGCATACCAGAACCTGTAGTGCTTGGGTACCGCGCCGAGGCAGCCTTCTGGTGTTCCACGGTGGCGATGCATCATAAGAAGTGTCCGGACGCCGTGTTTTGCGTTCTGTTCAATCAGGGCCCTCACTCCGTCCCAGTCTCTGCACCAGCGTGTCCCTTTCACGGTGACGCTCTTCTGCCAACTGATGTCGTTAGCGTCCCAGGCTCCTTCACAGCAGACAAAGGTGGCATCTGTCCTGCCAGCGTCCAATTCAGAAGAAAAGAGTTGATGCCTTGACTTGACCCATTGTAGCAAGTTTCCACTGAGAAGGAAAGGACTTGAGCTACAATCATCAGGCAGAACAATCTTCTCGGAGGCTCGAGCAGCATACCTGTTCTCGCTTGTGTTGCGATAAAACTCAAAAGACTGACGTTAAAGGTGCTTCGGGCGTCTCAGATACCCACTGGCGTACGTTTTTACACGGCTTTACATTCAGCTTGTCCTGTACCCTCCTACTCTACGTAAGCTTGGCTTGAGTCAAGGTGTCCCTCTGTCAAATTGTCTGGCTAGTTGACAGGGCGTTAAAATCCGATCTAACATTAAATATAGTGTTCGCCGGTTAGCTTTGGTGAAAATGATGCCGTAGCGTGAAACGTCGGAGCGTATAATTGTTAGGCGTCAGTCTTCATGACTATTTCAAGCTGCTACTTCGCAATTTTAGAGTGCGCTTCCAACTTTAATACGATAATAATTACAGGATGTGACTACGGCAAGCCCATTAACAATCCCATTGATTTCTTAAAATTACAGAGCGCTCTGCCACCTCATGCAAAAAGTGTGGACCAATATTGAAGCTTTGACACGCAACAGCATTTCTTTTTATGCGATATAATATGCGGTTGCATTTAATATCGCATTTAATATAGTGGTGAATGCAAATTTCCATTTGCATTCGCCACGAACTGCCGCTTTCTTAAAGGAATACTTCAACGGAACTTGTAATGTACCCGACGTGTTCAGAAATAGGCTTAATATGATCCACAATATCCGTAAATGAAAATCGCACGTTTGTATTTTGAGCCTGATGGATGTATTTTTCGCTATAAACGGTCCACTCTGGCAAGTGCTCAGAAAGCAGCGAGCGGAGAGCACGTCACATCCGGCGCAATCGTGACGTCGTCTGTCTCGGGATGGACAAACCTGCGGCGAGGCTGACGTCGTCAAGATGCCCTTCCCGTTCCAGCCACCGAAGCGGTCGAAGTACGCCAGCGATCGGGCCACCGCAACCAACAGCAAAGCTGCTTTTGCGTGAATTTCGAGTGACGGATTAATCTTCTCTAATCTTGTAGAGGGAGAATAGCGCCGTCTGCGACACACAAAAGAGAGTCCCGTTGAGTAGGGAGTTCCTCCCTCCCCTAGGTAATGAGGCACAATCTCATATTCTTGGCGATATAAAGAAAGCAGCACAGCAGACTTCTTTCTTCGTTACGCGCAACCTCAATACATTGGGTGATTGTAAAGGGGTTATCTTCCAGTCGGCGATCCCGACGGAAACCTCCCTGCAGCTCTGTGATCACCCCATTCCCTTCTGCCCGTGTCGCCATAGTTTCTTTCACGATACGCGCGAAGACTCGGTACATCATGGAAGTCACTGTTAGTGGCCGATAGTCCCGAAGGTGTTTTCGGTTTCCACCCTTTTTTGGGATCAGGACAACCCGGCCAAGTCGCCAGTCTTGTGGCAAAGGCTCATGCGCCGCAGAAGATTGCACCGAAGATCGCTGCCAGTTGTTTCATGGAGTCCTTTCCCATGAATTTGAGACAAGAGGCTGGGATCCCGTCTAGACCCTGGGAGGTCGATGTCTTCAGGTGCGCCAGTGCTCGAAGAATTGTCACCCAGCCTATGACCTCTTCTTGAGATTGTTCTTCTGTGTGTGTCGTCGGCCAGTCTAGTTGGAGAGCTGCCGGCTCTTCGGAGACAAAGGTCTCCTTCAGGTAGTTCGTCAAGTGGGTGCCAAGGTCGTTAGGTATCTCCCCAGTGACCTCGTCGACAAGAGTGGTTTCCTGACCTCTGCCATCTAAGGACCCAAGGTAGGCCCAAAACTTCCTCGGTGCGTCTTAGCCGCTGCCCCGGATATCTTGGACGGTCGCCAGATCTGCAGTTGTTATCTTCTGCTGGATGAGTTGTTTAGCATATCTTTTGCGAATCTGATACACCACCCATTTCTCACCAATCTCTTCTATGAGCCCAGAGCGGAGTGCCAATCGATGACACCTGTTAGCTTCTTGGCGGGCATCAATGGCGGACTTGACTTCAACGTCCCACCATCTCTTACGGTGTCTACTACGTTCGATTAATATTTTCGGTGTGTGTCGCTCGATCAGGTCTTTAAGCACTGTGATGTAGTCTCGATATCCAGCTGCTCGTATCCTGCTGTCGCTTTTTTCAAAACTCTTCATTACGCTCTCAACTGCCCGCTCACTCAAGTATGATCGCCTGGGGATCTCGCACCGTTTTTTTTGTTTTTCTCCAGGTGGCTTTGCTGAAGTCGAGCCTCAAACGATTATTATCGCTACCGACACTGTGATCGCCTTCTTCATCGTCTGTATGTATGTATGTATGTATATTTGCAGCGCAATCTCTTTGTATCGAGAGTCTTGTAAGACACGCCAATAAAAACAAAAAAGAAAAACAAAATAAAAAAGACAACAAAAGAGAAGTGGTTAGCTTGTGTGTCCAAAGTTCGCCAACCGTCACTTTCGCACAGTCAAAGTTAATCAGTTCACATGACACCGTCGTTTTAAGTGAGTGTTTGCCCCTCCAGCCAAAAGTAAGGCAGCGGCTACTGGCCATCTTGGTCACCTTGGTCATCTTGGTCACGCCCCCGATTTTTCAGTCGAGTCTGTCACCACGCGTCGAGCCTCCGCTTGGAGCATACTACATGGGTGTGTTCGTTGGTGAAACCAAGTGCCTTCTCCAAGCTGGCACCCACGACAGGCGTTGGGTGTAGTGCCCTGCACGCAAGCAGCAAGTGGTCGATTGTCTCTTCGCCCGCTCCACACGCACTGCATACCGTGTCAGTCACGCTGCTATCGTACTTGCTTCGGTATAGGCGGGTACGTAGCGCACCACCACGGGCCTCAATAAGCAGTCGACTGCCCAGTGTGTTCCCGCAGAAAGTCACCGGGGCAATGTCCGTCTTCAGAGACGCGTACATGTGCATGGAAGGGTGTTGTAGCATACCGCTCATCCAACGGTCCCTCTCAACCCTCTTCACTTCCTTTCGCACTGTTTTTATCCACTCCTTTTCTGTTTAAGGTTCAGTGGCCAAGCTGAAGATCTTAAACTTTGTCCCAAGACGAGTGACTCGCTTCCTCCACGTCGAGTTGATATGCTTCAGGAGAATGTACATAAAAACTCGCCTAGCCCACCGGTCTCCGTCCATGTACCGGAGACGTGTGTAGTACTGAAGCTTGCTGTTTGCCTCCCGCGCTTCAAAGGAAGACCAGCCGACGTCGTCTTCTACCAGTTCATTGGCTACTTGTCCATGACACCCTAGTGCCTGTCGTCCGACTTCCCTTTGGCGCCGCTCAAGATATGTGCGTAGCTCACTAGGAACACATATGACTGTGTTTCCAAAAGTCAGCCCAGGCACAGCCACAGCCTTCCAAAGTTCTCGGGTGACAATGTACCGGTCACAGCTCCATAGGCTCCGCCTTCGCAGTATGTTCCGCTTACTAACTGAGGACTTCCTGAGGCCCTCACGGTGCTCAGTCAAGTAGTCCTCTCTAGCCGACAGTGTTATTCCAAAGTGCCTGTACTCGGTGTGAAGAGGTATGGCTGAGCCTTGCAGGATGAGCGATCCAAGATCGCACTCCTCGCCAAACGCGGCCCTCGCCAAGGCTGAGGGCCAAGTTTTAGTAATAGAAGAACAAATGTTGCTCAAAAACACATACAAGAGATAGAACACCTCCTTCAATGTAAGACAAATAAAGTCATTTACACAGACGCGTCGCGAAACGAGGACGGCAGGACAGCCATTGCTTGGTACTCCTTCCGCTCCGACGAAACAAGCGCTAAAATCCTCCCTTATACCCCCAGTGCCAAAACCGCTGAACTCCAAGCAATCTTTTGGACACTAGAAAACGCCCAAGAGGATGAGCACCCCACAGAAATCTTCATCCACACTGACTCCCAAGAGGCTGTTAGAGAATGCAGGAAAACCAGCAGCAGTAACAAGACTGTGAATGAAATCAAAGCCGCAGCGCGCTATCTCCGAACTCAAGGAATCACCCTCAAAATTTCATGGATCCCGGGACACCAAGATATCCCGGGAAACGAAGAAGCCCATGAGGCCGCGCGGAGCACGCTACAAGCAACCTGCTCCGCATAAGGCCTCCTGGACTCCTCCGCCACAATACCCACCGAGGACCCCGATCCCGATGAAATAAAGACACTCGCAAGACAAGAGCGGAAAGCGAGGCTGACTGCTCTACTGCCAACGGAGGAACACCCGCTCCCATCAAAATACTCACGGTGGGAGCGGGTGTGCCTCCGGCGCCTCGCTACCAATACGGCCATCACACCAGTTCTACGAAAACGTTTTTACAAACCAACATCAGAAGACGACCCGGGCCCTGACCCTAACTGCACAGTATGCCATGTACCGGCTACCTGCAGACACCTTGTCTGGGACTGTCAAGCGACAGCAAGCAAACGACAGGAAGCGATCTCAAGACTTGCCGCCGAACTCGCACCACAATACTACGAAGACTGGGTTACCCCCAACAGAGGTCCTCCAGACAGGAAGCTAATCCTCGACATCCTTCTTGACTTCGTCAAGAAGGCGGGCCTAGCCCAATATATATAACCACTTCCCTTTTTCCCAACATCCCAACCCCTACCCTCTACATCCCCCACCGGATGAGATGATTTTCGTCAAGGTATCCGGTGTCCCCTTTCTGAAATAAACGTATTTTCACTCATTAACTCATAGGGTTCTTCTGTTATCCGTGGGTGTGTGCCAGCTGATCGCGCTTTCTGGTTTCAAGGGCCTTCACGCTGTAAAAGGTTTTTTTCTATGTAAAGGATACTGAAGGAGTCCAATCCGTTAATTAGTTTGCCTTTTTTTTTAGTTTGCGCACCCAACACCAGATGGTATTGGCTGCGACCGCGCGCCGCCAACACCATGGACGCCAACACAACCTGGTGCAGCGCGGAAAACACGAACAAAAATTCCGAGTTGCAGGCCCTGCGACGAGTCGCCGCTGAAACTCGGCCCTCCTTAGAGTGCCTTCATACACACGCGCGCTTTTGCTTGAGTGGTGACATATCAGCCATTTTTCGGCCCAATCGTTTTTTTATGCATTTTGAAGTGCGCGCAATCCGGTGTCACTCAGCTCTAGCGCGTAGCTTTGGCTAATGCATAGACGCCATTTCACCACCCAAGTCACGCACCAAGTGCGCCAGAGCGTCACGCGCTGGCACATTCAGAGCAACAATGGATGTCTTCACCCTGAGACAGACAGACATGTAGGCACCCTAGCCCTCCTTTAGGCCCTCCGGGAGGTGCGTCCTGGAGTTTGTTCAGATGGAGTGGTCTTAAGTATTGAGTTGGTCATGTCTTTGACGCCCAAGTGGCGTAATGATGCGGCCCCCTGTCATTACTGGCAAACATAAGCGATCTGAAGACAAGTTTCTGTGAAGCCATTTGCTTCTCAATTAGATTTAGTCTTGCCAGCATATTCCTCTTGCTCAGTGCATGCTAGGTTCACGAGCACAAATAATTGCGATATAATAAATACAAGCAAGAATGAAGAAGGCAGGATCTGACAACTGTTTATTTCCGGATTAAGTATGTTCACATAAAAAGGACATGGATACTTCCGAAAGGCCTCCACCATGTTTCTTCTCAGCTGGAAAAAAAAAAAAACGACGACGAAGTGTTCGGGAACATGGCTCCATTTCTTCGCTCCTTGAATCGAACAACAAGATCCAGAAAATTACGCAGGTAACTGGCCATTTTTATATATTATACCCAACCGGAGCACTACAAATCTGCTACGACGCCTGAAAAAATGCCCCGAATTGGTCCCTTCGGGGACAAACACCATGATTCATGAGGCTGGCAGCGCAGCGCAGTCATCACATGCATCCAGCATGTCTGATGATTCTAGCGTGATTATGAGCGACTTTGACGACAACTCAGGCTTTACTCTGGTGCAATCGAAACAGACCAGGAAGAGGAAGCATGTCTCGAAAGGATCTGACATCCAGTTATGGGGAGGGGTAAAAACCCCATTACGAGGGAGAAATATTATAAACATTGCTCACCAACACAGCCTAACTATATTGAATGAAGGAAGTACAAATTTTTGTTAAAGGTGCAACACGTAGCACTTGCTTAGCTATCCCGCTGGCATCGTCTTCCATTTCGACCCCACCTCGCTGGTTTGTAGACATCGAAACTGATGGAAGTTATCACTTTCCAACTCACACACTGATACCCAAATTAAATAACACTCGCAGTAAAAAAAAATACTCCTTATATATACTAACTAGAATATGTTCAGCGGAAAAGTTGAAAAAGCATGCCAGGAGATAACCACAACTGAAGAGTTTTTCGAAGAATATTGTAGAGAAAACAACATCGCAGGCTACAGAAGGTTTAAGAATGCAGATCACCCAAATATCTATAGATGACTACGAACGACTTCGAGCCATCCGTCGAAGAGCCGCACTAAGGGCAAGAAAAACAAAGAAAAAATAGAGAAGATATAAGGAAGTCCAGAGAAGCACAAAGTAAGGTACAACGCCATCTCGATAAGCTTTCAGATCCCAGGAAGCCTGTAACGCGAATATGGCATCTTCTCAGCTGATTCAATCACCTGAAAAAAAAAAAATAACGCACATTTAGCATAAACTGCACTTTAATTAGTATTGCGAGACAACCATACATAATGGCATATATATGATGCATATTCAATACAACTTGGTGGACCACCCATATTCGTGGTAAAAAAAAAATCCACACAGGCGAGTTAACCTTCCAAAGCAGAAAATGGATTATCTGGAAAGGAAATGACTAAACTTCAGCAATTCCCTTCGTACAACTAGAGGTAAATATGTAGAGCATCATTTCAAACAATTTTTTCTCCTCGCAATCCAATAGCATATGACAGTAAGCTGAAGTAATGGTGATCATGTTTGTGGGCTTCAGCAATGCTCGCACAGCAGTCGTGCGTGGAATGTGAGACCAGAACCAAGTCATCTCACACAACGTTTTCATGTCTTCTCATCAAATTTTTTAACAGATTGACAGTCTGTGCGAGATTAATCTTTTTTATATGAAAAGACGCCTTCCTTCTAAATTATAGAAATCAGATAGTGTGTACTTCATCGTGGTCCTTTTTGCATATTCTTCGCCTAAATAATCTGCTACTAAAACTATTTCTTGTATCTCGACAAGTTTGACTTTAATCGTGCAGGACTTTAATCGTGCAAAATTTCAGTTTCAGCTCCTCGGGCCAAGTTTGTTGTTTAACTTTTCTCAAATACATTTCGGTCACTTATCTGCACAACGGTTCGAATGCCTAGGTGTGGCTATGCAGGGGCAGTGAAATAGTTAGGGACTGAAAAAAAGTTACGTATTTAATTGCGACATATACACAAATAAATGGTGTATCCGGTGAATATACTGCAAGGAACTTAATTTTTTTATTCATCCGCCAGAAGATTTCTGTGATGTTAGATGTGCTATCAAAATCATAGTCACGTGCAATACAAGGAGGAGTACCACGCAATTGGGAGCCGTTAATTTCACGGCAAGCGATTGTTGGCAAACCGAAACACTCTTTTTTTTTTACGAAAGTCTCAGATTCTAGAGTCAATTCTGAGCTTTAAAGGGTCAGACTTTTTCAATTAAATTGTCAAAAGTATTAAAAGTGTCGTTACCTAGACACACATTCTATCACCTTGCGTGGAGTTTCAAATGTCTCCCTAGTAATATGCTGTGTCATCTTTGGCAAGGCTCTTATTGAATACCTTGGTCAAAAAGAACAACGGTGTTCATCAATTGACACAATTAATACCTGATTTTTTTTTTAAGCAAACACACATCCCGCTGTTAAGAAATTATTCAGGACTGTTGCTCAAAGCACCGCACTCAACTTGCACAAGTGTTATATTTTGTCTTGTCCCGCAGAATAAATGCTAACACACATTGTTTACGTTGTGCACAAAAGCTCAAAATAATGTATTTCCGTTTTATAATAATGCATTGCGTTTTATTGCCTCTTCAACTGTTTAATCCATCCCCGGTTTTCCTACAACCATTCTGCAAAAAATATTATGTTTCGTTTATGCAAGAGATTGCTGCTCTGCGTCCGTTCCTCTCGGATATCTTGTTACGTTTTTAATTTTGGCTTTTAATTTTGTTGTCGCCGGTCGAACACCTAAAACATTAACGGGATCTAGTCAAACAGAAAATATTTGTTTTTTGCAATGTTACTCTGCACCTTCTGTCTGGATTAAACGAACGAAAGCAATTTGTTTTGGCATTTCTCAGCCAGCATGCACCAAAACATAACGCAAAGAAGGGTTCAATTATGAGTAATAAAACTATTATTCTTCCTTTGTCGGTGCTCATTGAATCAAGCAACACTATCGTGAACCAATATGCATGACCTCCTACCTTAACTGCTCCCAGAGTCAGTCGGGTAATTTTCGCGATTAGTGCAACACAAAGCCTGAGTTGTCCGCAAATTAACTCTAACCCTAGCATAGCTTCTAGCATAACCTCAGGCAGGGGTATTAAACTCCTTCTTACCACACTTTCACTAGCCGGTGCTCAAACTGAAAAAAAGTCTCGCACTGTGTCTTTATATAGGCGTATTGTTCGGCGCTTTGTAAATTGCCCCCCTCCCCCCCGAAAACAAAAACACGTTTTTAATAAATTGTTTGTCCCCGCCAAGGCGTCCAATTGCTGTTGTCTACCATTACCGTTAATTATTCTCTCATGTGTTTTGAAGTATGGAGTGTGAGTACTTTTTTATATTTTAGAACGGACAAAACGCGAATCTATTTTCAGTATTCAACGCCAAAAAATTATGGATCGTTCCTCATTACCGTACCAATTGATATACAATCTTCGTAACCTTCTTACATTGCTCAACAAATTTCCTTTCAAGCGCTTTAAAATTTATTATTTCACTACATTGCAGTGTACACTCTTTTCATTTTAGGTATAAGTGTTCGTTTTTTATACAATATTCTACCACTGTGTTTACGTGCAGGAACACCCTTCCCAGCCGTGCTTCTTCACTGGGAGCACTTGGCCGGTATCCTCGGCACAAATTCGTTGAAATAATGGTCGAAGTTAAAGTTCGAATTTCCTCCGTTCCTTTTTTTTTTTTCTCGTATCATCTATGGGCGGCCTACCCAACTTGGTTTATCATATCTTTCAAACTCCAATAATGGGTAACAAATGAATAAAAAACCCGGGTGTCGCCGAGTTTTTGCATCCCATTACCGCTCTTCAGATCAATGTTACTGTAGTATAAACCGATGTGAGCGCCGAAGAACAACATAATAGACCACGTTCCGGGTCTCTTAAGCCAACAGTGGACATAAGAATCGCCGACTCACAGTTGACTCCGCCAAGCAGGCCACCAAGGAGGGTTTGCAGCAGCAGCTTCAACACCACCGACAGCCCACCCAAAAGTCCATTGAGGACGCCGCTCAGTTCGCAGACAATCCCGTTGACCAGATTGTCACCGCACGACCCGGTCAAATTTCCAAGAATACACTGAAAAAAAATAAATAAAAGGAAATTGGCGAGTTTTAGTTGGATTTATTTTGACGTCGTCAGAAGAATGGAGTTTTTTGAGGAAACCAAGTGTACGTTAGTTCTAGTCCCAGCCTACAATGCACGCGACGCCCTGTCAGCGTCGCCGCGTCCTTCTTTTGTACGGTTTCTTTCGTTCATTTTCCTCGTTTATTAAGTTTTTTGCTGCTCGCTTTGTCGTCTTGAAGCGTTTCTGAGTACTTCCATAGCCTCCTATATTGTGACAAAGCCTGGCAGATCGCCACGAGAAACGGCCGTCAAAATGGAAAAGGTGAAGTGGCAGACAACGCATGAGAGGAGAGCCACGTGACTGGCGCCCCGCTGCGCCAAGACGCCGAAACACACTTCTCCAGAGCGAACAAGTGTGTTTCGGTTTTTCGCCGCTACAAAGGCTTTGCGCTGACGTCCAGATTCCCCGAGAAATGGCTCTTTGATGCTCTGTGCTATCAGAACCTCGCGCTCCAAATCTGCGACCGGGTTCTCTATGGCTCCGTCATCGATCTGCCGGGCTTTGTGATTATAGAGGAGGCTATGGTTCTGCGAATGACGGGACTCGAGGCGCAGGTGTTTGGCAGCCGGCCAACTAGGTCATTTTTCTTCGACTGCGCGCTTCGCTTCATTGTTAAATTCAATAAAAATTCAATTCTTCACAAAAAATTGATTTGTTCCGCATCTTTTGTGCATTGTTTATGCCTGCAATTTGTACAGTCCCCCGCTCGGCGGATTCTTATCTATTATGTCTTTTTGTGGTGGTGATATCGTTTTTTGTCGCTCACCTTGAGGTGAAGTGTACGAATAGCTACCAGGGAGAAACGCCCAGTCACTCGTACTGACATACCGACTGCGTCGTGTTGAAACCTTTGTAGCATAACCATTCGTGATAGCGAATTAAGTATGTATTTTTCTTCGCTATTCTTGAAGTGGAACAGTTTGCTATACCTTTAGCTGCGTGTTCGAACGCCCTAAATTCAAGAAACAAATATGTTAAGAATGGTTGGTCACGTGGTACTCTTTAACCTTTTACCAGGTCCCGATTCTTTTTTTTTTTTTTTTTTTTTTTTTTTAAGAGCGCAGCTCTAGGCGCCCGTTTCCGGCTTGAGCGGCGTCGCCGTCGGCGTCGGCGTAATTGCGCTTAGCATTATGGGATGTTTCCCTTAATGACGTCGCTCGTGACGTCGACGCGCGTTGCAGTATGGGTAAAATTCCCCACTAAATTTAGCATAAAAAAATTCCCCGCTAAACTTAGTGAAAAAAATTCCCCACTAAATTTAGCAGAAAAAATTCCCCGCTATATGTAACGGACAAATTTTCCCGCTAAATTTAGCGAAAAACGTTCCCCGCTAAATTTAGCTGAAAAACTTCACCTCTAAATTTAACAAAAAACACTTCCCGCTAACTTTAGCGGTGAAAATCCCAAATTTAGCGGAAAAGTTTTCCCCGTTAAGTTTAGCGGAAAAAATTACCCGCTAAGCTTAGCGGAAAACATTCCCCGCTAAGTTGAGCGGAAAAATTTACCGCTAATTTTAGTTGGGAATTTTTTCCGCTAAATTTAGCGAGAAATTTAGTGAAAATTTTCTGCTAAATGGGAGAGGATCAGGAGAGGAGGGGAGGGTACGAATAGGATGAAGGGCATACCCTCCTCTCCGTAGTTTCCCCTCCTCCTCCTCAAGAGCTGCGCTCTAATTCGGCGTTACAGGGCATTGTAAACGTCTTTAATTTTTTTAACTTTCACTGATTTTTATTTGGAAACAAAACGTTTAATAGGCCTAATTAAAAATAGTTCTATCACTGTTTCGTGAGCGATCCTTTAAAACATTCATCAGCTGCTTTGTTTGCCGCATCGCTCGCGCTGCAGAACTCAGGGATCCTGGGTTCAATCCCCACCCCTGCCCGTTTCGATCTGGATGAGCATCGTACCGGCGTGCGGTCGTGTATCACTACTGCGTGATGCACGTTAAAGACCCCAGGCTAGCGGTTGTACTGCACTGGCTAAATTGCTCATCTACAGCTGGGAGACTCGTCACCCGTCGAGGCAGACCAAGTTCTAGGCTGTATAAACATAAACACAACCCAATTTTTTTGTTTGCCGCATCGCCCGCGGGAAATATTAGCTTACCACAAGTGCGTTGATCAGCGCAGCTACCAGATCATCCTGCAAGATAATTAATAAGAGGATTGCACTTTTATCGTTATCTAACACATCGCGTAGCCATCTCATAAAAGGCACTCACCGTAACCGGTCTGCCGTTGTCGCAAAACAGAGCCGTGTCGTCCAGGCACTGTGGCAGGGAAAAAAGTTGACATGGACCTTTATATCTAAAGTCATACAATAGATAAAATGCTGAATTTTAGGACCGTTTTTTATATTTGAATTGAAGCAGTATTGTTTCCGTTACTGAACATAAGTAATAAAATACTGTTACTCCTTAGTTATTTATAAACTAACAGGTTATTGAGATTCCTTACCAACCTTAAAATGTAAAAAAACAATAAAATATATTACCTTACTTCTAACTATCGAGTGCAACTTTGGCGTTACTTTAGATTTCTGTATTTTGCACCAATAATCCCCCGTTATGAACTTGGACGGCAATTAAATGTTTACAGAACTATTTAATAATGTTTTTGTACTTATGAAAAATAAGAGTAAATTGCGAGGTTCCGATGGCGCGTTGAAAGTTTAAAAGGACTGAAAACTTTACCAATTTCCATCCAAATTAAAGAGTAGCGCATAATATAATTTTTTAGAGAACACCCTGCAGTGGCAACAAGATTACTTTACCCCTTCGTAATTTCGGATCCTAACGAGGACGTTATTATGTTACTGAACAATTCCCAACGTGTTACCAGTAACGTCGTTACTTGCAACGTTGTTGTTTATTAATTTCCCGGTTAAATATTGCCTGAAAATCCACGGAACGTGACGTCAATTGTTCCCCTTAATTTAGCGGAGAAACGGGGTATGTGTATGTGGGACACAATTCGGATTTTTTCTCAAAATATGGCGAGCAAAGTTAATAGATTTATTGGTCACGTCACGTAAATTCCATTGCTAAATTAAGCGGCAAAGCTTGATTCCTCTAGAGGTCACGTGACTTGAGGTCATGTGACGTCAATTTCCTCGCTGAATCTAGGGGGGAAACAAAATTCCTGCATGCACACGTGACAAAAGTTTCCCCACAAATTTTAGCGTGGAATGCATGAAGTACTGGGACGGGCTTGTAGGATTAAAGGATTCCGTTACAAAAAAAAAAAAAAGAAAAAAAGCCTCGCTTTGATTGGAAGGATATAGCGGGTATAGACCTCAACTCTAGACGCCTTGAGGTCTAACCCACTCTAGGAGTGTTTGCTTGGTTCGAAAAACTAATAAGAGCTCGGCGTTCTGACGTCATCGCAAGAAGCAGACGAACTTGCGCTGCGCGTTTAGATGAAGCGTAAACTTCAAACATGATTTGTTGTTCTATTTTCTTTTGGACGTACGCATGCCTGCACTGAGCATCCGCTCGAATACGGAGGCATGGTGTGCCGTAGAACGACTCTCAATGTTTCGCTCGCGAAGCGATGTATCGCAACGGTGTCAAACTTTGGCATCCAAGTATCAGGGAAAGCGGTCATCGCGCGTGCTCGAGACTCGCGACGGGTGCCACAATATGGGGAGACGATTCACCGCCAGTAGGCCGGCAAGCGTCTTCCTGACAACGCGGAAGCACGTGCGTGCGCAAAGTCGTCGTCGTTGTGTGGTGTGCATATACATACGGCACCCATTGCGAGGAACCATATTACTTATAATCGACTACTTTTTTTTTGGTAATTTGAATACATCTATGAGGAAGTGATTGTAAGAGCAGTCTGACTACTTTTGGAAGAACTAACATTACTTGTAAGCGTCGCTATTTTTCCCTTCCCTTTTTTATTGCGGCCTTTGTTTCAAATAGTTTTGTACCATGAAATACTCGAAGCAGGTCTGCGACAGGAAAAGAGCCTGCCAAAATTAACGGATTAAGATAAGTAGTTTATAGTTCGGTGATCGTAATTCCTTAACGGACAGCACAAAAGCCCCGTCTTCAAACCGGCAAAAAAAAGTCGTTTTATTTTTACAGCGGAGCTGTTGAGGGCTAGGTTCCCCGGTATCGTGTTTGTCAGCAAACAAATGATGACATGAAACTATGAGCGACGGCGGCCGCCGTCGCTCATAGATGGCGGTAGCTGTCCAGCCTTTCCCCTCTGGCTTGCCGACTTGCGGCCGGCCATTACTTCATTCCCACCACAGTTCAGCTTCGCTGGTCCTCCTTCTTTACCAGAGTGGAGACGCTGAAAGTTTTATTTTCTTACATCTGAAGTGATCGAAAAAGTAACGGTTCTTTTTTTAACTAACGGCCAATTACTTTTCTTCATAAGTAATCAGGTAATCTAATTGCATATTTTTTTTTTAGCGAGAGGAATGGTAATTGTTATCGATTATTGTTTTTCAAGTAACGTTTACACGACTGGCTCGTGTTCTTGTTCGTGACCTCTTTAAAACTGCGCTCGCGTTATGAAAATTGCGCAGTTACAGGTACTTCAGTGGCCCACACAATGTACGAAGGTTTAAGTAGTTCCCTGCTTGACGCAAGATGGACATTTCGCGAACAAAGAGTAAACACTATGTCCCGCAAGGCCGCTTCACCGCGAGAGTTCTCGCATATTTGGCGTCCTTCTCTTCACCGATGAGTTGCCGCGAAATGAACGAAAACACATTTGGGGTGTTTTGAGCATCAAGCCAACGGAGGGCACCTGGCGCGCCCCAGCAGAGATCAAGGACTAATTTCGACCGCCTGAGAGCCTTCTGACACCAAACCGAGATCTTGTCTAGGTGGCGCCTTCTCCGCCATAAGAATCCGTCAGATTGCGTGCACCATGGCCCGTCGCCCGGAACCGCCAAGTGGCCGTAGCCCGGCGCTTTGCATCGTAGCCACCGAGGCGGCTGGCGGCGAAAGGAAAAGAAAGGCAAAACACTCCGACTCCGCGATTTATGTATTCCAATGTGATGCAATGTGCTTCCAACGCTGTACCCCGCTCATGAGGTTCGTATTACCACGTGACTCAAAAGAATGACTTTCTCTTTGAAGGGACCACATAAATCAGTGCGTTCACTTATTAAGCTGACACTTTTTATAGACATGGCCGAAGAGGGTTCGTTTCCTGTATCACAAAAAATTCAAAGAGTAAGCTTGCCTGAGTAAAGGGGAAACTATTAAACGCGCTAATTTGCTATCGACGGCCGGCTGTCTGCAAAAGAAATCACACACCTGGGTGACGAAATAGCCCAACAAATGAGCTTTCTTGTTGGACTTTATACATTCAGTGCTTTGTATTATAAAAAAAAAATAAATAAAATCCTTCACTGCACCAAAAACGCCAGCATCGCATTTGGCTCAATAACATCGTCTGCTATTGCGAAGGTCGAAAAAAGCGACGATTGTTACCATCTGAAATCAGCGGACGCATCAGTAACACTCCGTTTTTGTACGGCCCTCACGGTAGCGAATTCACACTTATATTAATGTACTTTTTAGTTAGATAGGCTTGTCCCTTGTAACTTTGATAGAAAATATACTTTATCGCCTCCTATGTAGGCGGTCGTATGACATTGCATTAAGAGCCCAATTAATGCCGTCCCTTCAGAGGACCAGATATCTTTTTGAGCCACGCGGCAGTTTCAGGATCTCTTCTTACCCCTCCGATGTTGAGAACGCTGGGAAGGCTGACGTAAATGGGTCTTAGGCAAGTAAAACGTCCGGGCGTAAGTAGCTTTTGGCATCCAGGACGATTCGTGCTGAGGCAAAGTCCCGGGAGGCCTTTCAAAAGGTCGAGGGCTGTGAAGTAAGGAAGGAAATGAGTGAGGCAAGAGAGTGAACCGATGCCTCTTTGACTGGGCACAGTACAACGGTCGATATTTTGAAGCTTCACAGTTTCTAGAAGGAGAAGCACTCTGAAATACATTTTAATAAAGTCTAAGGGTAGAACGAACAAAAGTAATGTAATTTTTTGGTAAAACACCAAGGAATGTTTTTGCTTTTGTTTTTTAATTGCGAGAAACAGTTATCACCGAAGTCATCTAAAGCGCGGAGTGCAGCAATTGAAGGAGTAGTGTTTATTAATTTTTCAGCTTTAGCGGGAAAATACACATGACGTGTCGTGATGTCACGCCACATTTTCCACTAAATTCAACAAACAAATTGACGACGGGCGAACTGACGTCACAGGGTCATGACGTGGTACCACGTGATTTTATGACGTCACGTGCTGTCAGGTTACGTAAAACCACGTCTGGATTCTATGACGTAAACTTTCTCGCAGCATTTAGCTTAGACGTTTTGGTGAGGTGAGGTTACGGGACATCAAGTCATGTGATGTTAATTTTCCCGTTACGCGCATCATGTAATTTAACATCACGCGACCTAACGCAGCGGGACAGGGTCCCGTGATGTCACGGCGTCAAGTCGTGGTGTCACGTGAGAGCATGACATCACGGGACGGCAAGTCGCATGACGTTACCTTTTCCGTAAATTTCCAGCAAAATATGGCTTGACGTTTGGTCTTATGCTGTCCATTTCACCGACAACTTTAGTGGGAACTCTATTGAAAAAACGGTTTATGGGGCCCACCAGGTTTTTTGAACTGCATTGACGTACCCTTTAAAAGATGTTAGAGGGGTTTTAGATGTTCGACAAAGCTTTCTAAGGGGCCTGGTACCCTTTCAGAATTCCTGAAGGGTGTAAGAGACCGATTATAATTTTGTGAGAGGCATGTGGGTTCTGACCCAATCCTTTCCGCAAAACACAGTGCCCATCAAAATCGTTTTAGCGGGTCTACGGGAAAGATTACGTGACCCTTCAGAATATATGCTTCGGGGAAGCCGCTTCGCTATTTTTTTTTTCGGGCGGCCGCAACGAGAGACGTTCTTCCTTCCCTATCCTGTCGCGGCCAAGGATGCAAACCCCAGGCTCACGAGGGAGAGAGGGTGCTTGTGGAAAACAGGAGGGGGTCAGTTTGGTGTTCGTTTAAAAATAACATGTTAACATGCAGAAATGCAGCCTTCGCCAGAAGCTGGTCGCAGTGTTTTTTCTCTGTCAACGACTGCAAACTAAATGCTTCACAACGAGCGGACGCTCAGTACCGGTTTCCCGTCCCACACGTCAAACCTATCTTCTAGAGCATGCTGGGTGTGCGGATCAAGATGGTCTCTCAGTGCCCTGTTTCTTGTGTCTCTTCTTCCATCTGGCTTAAAAAAAAGCATCTAGCAATAAAAAAAAAACAAAAAAAAACGCCGGCGACGTTATTGCGACGTCACCATGACTGTGCTCAGGATTTCTCAACAGAGGCAAATGTGGGTGGCGCGTTCGTGGTTTTCGCTAAACGTTCTACTGACAGTGTGTATCTGTGCGTGAGGTGCACCTGCTGTTTTATTTGTTGACCTGGCGTACATGTCAGGAATTAACCCAGAGGCATTGTGAGTACGTCGAAAGATGTTTTTTTTCCGACGAGGAGCTTGGTTGTCTCTATTTGGTCTGATCGATTTTGTCTACATCTGCTTGCGCCCTGGTTTGAGTAATGATTGGTTCTTATCGTCTTTTTGCGTTACAACATTCATGTAAAACTCAATGTCTAAAATAAATTTCCAATAACGTTTTAAACTGCAATTTTAGTCTATGGCTCACAAAGATTTGTGCATCTAAAGGGTCGAAGGCCGGGGGGGAAGGGTCTGAAATGCTGAAGGGGTTTGAATTGCTGAGGGGATTTGAAGGGCTGAAGGGCGGAAGGGTTTGATGGGCTGAAAGGGGTTTGAAGCTCTGAGAGGGTCTCATAAAACGTGAAGGCTGAAGTATTATTTTCAATACGGAAGTATTGTGTGACGTCGGGTCACGTGACCTGACGTCACGGTATCAAGGTCTTGTGTGACGTGGTACCGCAACGTCATGTGACGTTAGGTCACATAACATATTTAAGGGGAAATAGTTAAAGTGGAAAAATTCTGGGATAAAGGAATCCGTTAAACAGAATTTCATGAGTCTTGACTAAGAAAAGTAATTTTTTCGGGATAATGTACGAACCGGGAGGGTTAAATCTGGCAAATGCTGGCCATTTCACCTATTGAAAATAACCCTTCAGCCCATCAGGCCCCCCAGCCCTCAAAACCCCTTGACCCCTCTGACCCCTCAGCCCTTTAGACCCTTCAGCCTGTCAGACACTTTTATTTTTTCAACCCTTTAGAAGCCAAAATAACTGTGAACCATAGATCAACAATGCAGTTTAAAACGCCATCGAAAGTTTATTTTAGACAGTGAGTTTTGCATGCATGTTGAAACTCAGAAAGACGAAAAAAGCCAACGTGTACTCAAACCCGGGTGCAAGTAGTTTTTTTTACAGGATTGGGATCAATCCAAATAGAGGCAATCGAGTTCTTTGTCACCAAAAATATCATTCGAGTTATGTACAATGTCGCTGTGTAAATGACTGAGATATATGACAGTGTAACCTTTAAAAACCGAACGGGTGAAGCCCACGTTGTCGGTATTATGTTTTTAGAAAACACCGAACGTGAAACCAACATTGACCACCAATGAAAAATCCAGAGCACGGTCACACTGTCCTACTTAGAGCCATCGCAAAGGCGTCCCCGGCGTCTTTTCCGCTCGCTGGAGGAGCTTCCGAAGTCGGGCGGACCGAAAGGCGCCAGAAAGGGGCACTGAGACACCTCTTTTGTCCGCACATTAAGCAGTATTAGGAGATAGATCCACGCGTGGGACGGGAAGTCGACACTGATCGACCGTTCGTTCCGGCCACCCAATACAAAATTGTCAAGCAGGTCCCCCGACGCATATATCCCAAAGGGTCACATGATCTCTCCCGCACACTCGTAAAAACTATTCTGATGGGCCAAGTGCCCTTCTGGAAAACATTGCTACAGAACACACAGGACTCTCAAAAGACTATGATGGACCTCTCACACCCTTCATAAGTTATAGTAGGGTACGTGTGTCTGCTTGGAAAACTCTGACGGACTTCTCAAACCTCTCATAAATTTCTGAAAATTACATCCAAACCTTTTAAAATTTTTGAGGACCCCACAGACCTTTTTTAATAGGGGCTGATTAGAAATTTATTGTCCGTCTTCGCAAGATACCATAGCTATTCGAACTGATAAAACTGAATTTTTCTCCGTACTATTCCATGGCGAAGTTGGGCTATCTGGAGGCCGCCATACTAAAACTACAGAAAAAAAAACAACCTCCGAAAGCTGCCCGTCTTAGGAGACAACAGCGTGTGGCATAGTTTTTTACGGCCACGTGACCCTGAAACAAAGAAACGTCAGTCACGATGACTCGTTACTTCCGTCCTCGGCCTATTGAGTCTGAGAGAGTAACGTCGTTTTGGAGCTGAAATTAAAATGTATCATTTGGGAGGCTTTTATATGGAAGAAAGGCTGCGTAATTTCTAAGTTTCTAAGCAGGCGTGGTAGTGAGTAGCAGTTCTCTATGAACGGTGCGTGTCAGTATGCTGAAATGTGAGTCCTATCGACCTACTTGCATCACACACTCAGCACGATGTGAAATGTGTGAGTACTCACAAAGTCCAAGTCTCTCGAGAATCGCCGAGAGGAGAATACCGAGGGCGGCCAGGACGCCGTTTGCTGATCCGTTAGTCACCAATCCGTTCAGGAGACACTGTGGTCAAAGCACACACACAAATTATCCCAAATAGTGGAGATTTGCAATGACTATCACAGTTGTTACTACGCTCCCTCATTTGACAAGAATTTCAGAGGCAAAGTAATATTATTATTTAAAGGTTTGTGCAGCGAATTGTATTGTACAATAGGGCAATTTGAGCCTATAGGTAGAGGAATTAATCGAGTGCAGCATGCTGTAAGTATTCAACAAACGCAAACCGCCAAATTTTCACCTACAATGAGACCGGTGGGACTTGAAATCTAATTCACGACGCCCGAATCGGCAGTGCCGAACATCCTTCCACGTGCTGCTAAACCGCGGTGCGTTAACACTCTTCTTCGGCGAGCATGCTATCGAACCCGTAATAATAGATAAGAATTGCCTTATCGTGGCAAGGCATGTAACAATACAACAAACCAGATACATCAAAATGAGATTCAGGAAAGTAAAGATACCTGGGTATTTCACGCGACCACTCATAGCGCACGGTTCCTTACGTATATATCAAGTTATTTCTACTTAGACAGTAGGGTGACTCCCTTGAAAATAATAATGAACAATAACACATAGGAGTACTTATTGTACGCAATGTATAGGGTGTCTTGTTGAACATGAAAAAAAAAACACATTATTTTTCATTCCAAAATTTACTTGCGGATTGACAAAACTCCAGACTGCGCCATAGTATCATCATAATATAATTTATAAGGTATTCGGGACCTTTTTTTTAAGTTTTCATTCAGAAAATATCACCCGTTTATGCTAGCATATGTTTCCTAACAAACAACAGAGTAAAACAACCAGGACCACACAGTGCAGACATACAAGAAACAGAGAAGGGCCATTTTTGTGTGTCATTAAGTATTTTTTGTGTTTTACCTCGGCTGTCCTGGTCATTTTGAACTGTTATTTCGTACAGACAAATGACCAATTTGCCAAAATCTTCACTTTAAGAAGAAGCTGAGACACTTAAGAAAACTCTGAGTTAGGAGCGGACGTCTAAAGCTTTTTCTCCCGTGAATTCAGTTATCGCACTTCTCTTGGGCAGACGTAAACATCAACCGCATTTATTTTGAAAAATGCGTGCAACGATTCCCGCCGGAAATACGGCGATCCTCTCTGCCGCCTGATATCTGTCCAGAGCGTTGCAACGTCCTTGACGGCATCCCCGAGCCAGCCTAGTGGCGAGCAAGTGTCATCTAAACCCACGGATGACGTCAATTTTGCTAGTTTTTCTCTCCGCTCTCGCACTTTCCTGCCGTCGGCGCGCCGAAACGGGCGCGTCTACGTCGACATTTTAAGTGGCTAAAACGACGCTCCTAGTAATAAGATTAAAAAAGAAGAACTTCAGACAGATACTTTTTAAGGCGTCTATATATGATAACTTTTACTGTTTGTTTGAATTCAAGGATCTCTTCAGCTTCCCTTTAGGTAGAAGACGCTAATCATCTCCGTGCATTTGAGGGCTTCGTTGGCTTCGTTGCCTAAAGTATCAAACTGCATGTACTAATATTTCGCAGCTCTGCCCTTGTCTCCTGCGTAGCCCAAACCTCCACGGAGGAACATATTTCTAGAAGGGCACAGGCTCAAATATCGTTATAAGGTTAGGATAATAGAGGCGTAGGAGCGGAAAGACTGTAAAATACTTACAGACACTAGCTTAAGTAAGCCTTCAATGAGACCATCCTGCAAAATGAAAAAAAAAAGAAACGAAAACGTTGAGTGTTAAAGAAAGCGAACCAGACGCCAAATGGCAGCTCGTAGGAGCAGAAACGCAAAACAGAATGATGGCAGCCTGGTAGCATCAGTCCCTGCGAACATGTAAGCACAAGTAATTAAACATGTTTCCTCAGCGAGACAGGTTATACTCCTAGATACCGTATTTCTTCCAATCCAGAATCGTTACAATGATAGCTCGTTGTATTAGTATTGGTACAACAAGCTATCAACACGACATTTTTTTTTTAACGTGAAACGTTCTTTGGCTATGTGTTCGGCATTTCTTGAGGCCCAGATAAATGGGTGGTCGCGAGGCTCGACCGTGATTGGTTGACGGGTGGGAACGGAGGAGTGAGTCACTCGACGCTGATCGGTTAACAGGTAGGTCGTGTGACCAAAGGGGTAGGCGAGGAGGAACTCGACCACCTGTGCGCACTGAGGGAAAAGAGCTCGAGTGTTTGGAAGGCTGTGGAATATCACCAGGTTGATCAGCCTGATTATCGGTAGCATCGCTTCATTCTAGGAACAACTCTCAAGTGTGCACATGGTACGCGTTAAACTAACTGATAAAGAGCGCCATGAGTGTAGGCGTCTGGCGTCTGAAAACTCAGAGGGTCGCTAAAGGTTCGTAATGCTACAATGTTTCACACATGCAACACAATTACCTAGCAGTTTGTCATAATTGTTTTTTTTTTCTTTAAGCCACATGTGAAACTGGTCTCACCGTTGGAGATAACATTCACGGTTTGTAGATGTATCAAGCACAAAATAAAAATTTAGAATGGAGTATTTATTGCCGTAGCTAGAAGAACCGTGTCCTCATCTCCTATCCTCTATCTGAGGTTGCCTTTGCTTAAAATCACTCATAGGGTTGCTCCCTTGAATGCTCTGCCGATTTTCTGTGACTCGTCACTTGCATTATACAGTAAGTGCGTCATTTCACCACAAATACACCAGCAGGAGTTCCTCTCAATGCAAAAGAGGTATGCAGACTACCTGGAGTTTTATACAGATAGGTCCAAATTGTCGTCTTTTGTTGGGTGTTTTCTGTATTCTGCTTCATACAGCGAAGCCATTAAAGTTGACCGTAGGGCAAGTATTTTCACCGCAGAATTCTACGATACTTTACGAGCGGTCGAACATATACACGACAAGAGTATAATGAAAGGGCTTATATTTGTTGAGTCACAAAGTGCCTTACTGGCAGTGTCTTCCCCGATGCCTACAAAGAATCTCCTTGCACAACAGCTACATGTCAAGATCAACAGCGCTTTCCCACGTGGTCGGGACATAAAGCAACAACAAACTCTACATTATCAAGCCCTTTTAGGGCATTTGCTCTTATAACAGGGAACCTCGTGTTGAGGTTGTTCTGTGCCGTCTACGAATAGGCCACTCCCGTTTGACACGTCAGTATCTGCTTCGTGGTGAAGATGCCGCACTATGTGACCATAGCGGAGAGCTTCTGGCCATTTTACGCATTTTATGGCATTGCTTGTCTCATCAACTACTTTTTCAATCATGTTTCCCCGAACTTTTTAAAGATCACCTTCCATTTCAACCCTCATTTTAGCTTGGCGATAAACCTGTACTTCCTCTCAGTCGTGTATAAGAATTTTGTTTAAACAAACTGGATAATTATGCCATTTGTAAATCTGTTACCTTGAACTAATTTTGGTTATAGTATGCTCCTGATAAGTTTAGATTGGCGTATTACAGCCCTGGTTGCTGCTGCGCCAATAAAGCCCTAATCATCATCATCATATCTGACGTGTCCGAATAAGATTAATTCAATGCTGTCAATCAGAGTATTTGTGCTAATGTTTCCATTTGATTCCCGGCTACCTTTTTCTCCTATAGTTATATGAAAACAGTCATTGCGCTTTAGTCGCCACTATCCTTCATGCAATTTCAACCCTGAATGTCACATGTTTGGCATCAAGCGAAGGAAAGCACACGCACGTGACAATTTAGCTTTCAAACCTGCATAGATGTTCATGACGCTTATTCAAAACTTTCGCTCTAAATGCTAGTAGTACGCATCAGCACATCGCAGATTGAAGTCACTTCAGGCACTGACGTCTTACACGATACAAAGTGGGTGAGGAGGCCTATAGATTGCAATTAGGGTTCCGTGTTTTCGGTATTTATCGATAGAACCCAAAAAGTACCCCAAAATGTCCATTTGATCAAAACCGGGAAATACAATAATAAAACGACTTGGTGCTTATCGCGATGCTTAAAGCCTGAGGCTGGAAAGAATATTTAAAGACACGTGAGAAGAGAAAAGAAGAAAGGTGACAAAATGGCGCGTCTCTGATTGAGACGCGTATCAGTCGCCTTTCTTCTGTCCCAGTTATAATATATGTACACGTTTCCTTTCCTGTTGCAGGGTTCAAACATCATGATTAATGCGCACCAGCTCGCCTGCACGTTTACCGTTTGTTTTTCACTGATTGGTGCTGTTTGTTTTCAAAAGAAAAACCTCAAGCTTTGCGGGGAGAGATCTTTAACTGCTTCTTTATTTCGCGTGGAGTCGTAACTCAGCTCCCACTCAACTGTCCACGAGGCGGGTTTTTTTTTTTCCCCTTCGGGAGCCATATTTTTGCCTAGTTTTTTCCTCGATTGCGGAACATGTTTCACCAACTCAACACTGACGTCAAGGCACAGCTGTGGCACTGCTGTCGGCACTGCGCATGCGCACACTTCTTCCCTTCGCGGGAATCTAGTTTCTGCGTACGCTTACTGCCAACACCTGGTACGTGCAAAGGCTGACTTGTTTTGTAAACAGTGTTTTGGTCTGTATGCAAGTATCTGGTTCGCGTGCACGTTTCTTCCAGGTTGGGGAATCCTACACCCGTGTCCTGGTTTCTTCGAGGAAAGCTCCGATAAACGCAGATTTTTTTCCTGATACAATTCTTGACCCCGACACACACGAAAACCTTGGGGAAAAAAAAAACCGCGGCCCCTTTTTATCTTTTACCCCCAATTTTTTGAAGAAAAATAAAAGCTGCGAACACGAAACGCTAATCAGAACGCTTTGCTTTTGCTGGCCCCTTAGCGCAGCAGGCGTGCGAGCTTTATATGGAGTCGGTAATGAAAGAGGTTAACAGACGTCTGTTGGAAATACACCGTTAAGCGCAAAGGAGTAGAGAGAGAGAGAGGCCAAATATACGGGCAACTTACGACATCCGTAGGACAGACATCCAGGGCACGTCCGAGACACTGAAAACCAAATTTAACCGGTAATGATTCTTAATTTCTCCCAAACGTGAACTAATCTAGATCATCTACACCCTACTGGAATGAAGCGGTACGTCAAGGCGTTATATTAAAAATGTTAATGATTCCGGGATCTCAGTATTGCCCGCTCGTTGCGATCCAGGTGCTTTTATTGTTATTGTTTCTGATCTTGTTTTTGTGTATGCGTTTCAAAGGGCTGTATATAATTGGTTCATTTCCCTCACCCCTTATGTAATGCCCCATAGTACGGTGCCGGGAACGCGTCTTCGAATGGGGTGTTTTACCGCGTCCAAAAAATCGGACCCTCCATTTACCGCGTCCAAAAAAATGGACCCTCTATTTCCCCCTGGTGACGTTATACAAGTGTCATGCCGTCGCCGGTCGCGATCCTGGTGGTGTTCCAGCACCGGTGCTGGATGTGGCAGACGCCTGTCCTGCTGCAGGTCGCTCTCCAGTGTGGCAGTGCACAGAAGCTTCGGCAGCCGGAATGTTGAGACGCCTAGAGACGCAGCGACGACAGCGACACTCGCGTTCGCTCGTGCTTTTTCGTCAGCATTTTTACGACCAACCGCCAGGATCACGACATCCAATAGCATGATACTCCGGCTTTTGTGACGTCATTTGTTGCCACTTTTGGAGCACTTTCCATGTAGGGGTGGAATAGGACGTTAAACGCCGCATTCAGAGACGCGTTGTAGGCACCTTACCCATAAAGGCCTTAAGAAAGGAAACAATTAATTAAGGTATATTAAATATGTCATTCACATCTATCGCGAGACTATGTATTCACTCAGCACATTTGTTTTCTAAAAGTATTCAAGGAATACATTTAAGACACCGGGAACTATAAATAAAACAAAACCCATCAACTGATACGAATTTATCTTTTATATCGAATTGGGACAGCGTTGCGAGTGGAGTTATATTAAAAAGAAATTAAAAGAACGCTATCCTGACCTTGCTCGCGTTTTCTGTGTTGTCATTCACATCAGAAGGCGTAATAAGAAAAAAATGTTAATGTTTTAGTACATTTGAACTTTTTGTTTGAATATTTCTTACTAGAATGGAAAGTTGGGCGAGTTGGTAAGAATCCATGTGATTTTCACGCTGTTTTTCAACATGAATATTTCTATTTAGTTCGTTTCTGCACTCGATAGCTTCCCGACACAGCTCTGCTAGAAACTATAAAGTTGCATCACGGGAAACAAAATTTCTCGATTTTTTCAAACTTTTTAAAATTTATTTAGTCACAGGTTTTGTTTTAGAGCAAGGATTTATTGTACTAAAAGTGCTGGGAACACCTGGCACGTTTCACTTTGAGACTACGCGGCATCGGGAAAACAAATAAAATAAATTATAAACCTGTCCCTGTTTCTCTTTTAAAGTAACAGGAACGGTACACGCTGCAACTTGGACACGTATGCGCTTTTGAAGCGCATAAATCATTTACCTTAAGCAAATTTAAAATTCGGCTGAAGAATTATATTAATAAAACTTTAAAGGACTTTCGAAAAAATAGGACGTGTTTCACAGAATATGTATTTTCTTTATTTTAAGTGGAAGCTTTATAGGGCCAACCAACCTCAGGGTCCGCGGAAATGTGTATCTCGGTCAGCCCGTAACCACTTAATCATCTTCAAAAATATGGCAACCGGCGCCAGAGAAGCAACTCCGGTCACCGGCTTGGAAGCCGAGCGCGCTGCTGACTGAGCTGTGGACCCAGCACGTTGGAACGGGAGAATCAGAAGCAGAAGTTGTGAGAAAGCGCGCGGACTGGAAAGGGGTGGAAAGGGCAAGAAAGAGAGGAGCAGATACAGGTGGTGTAGAAAGAGCGATCATAACTAGGAAGGGCGGAAAAGGCAAAATGAGTCGCTTCCCCTTTCTTAAGGCCCAGGAATTTCATCGCAAAGGCTTTGTACCCGGGTGATACTGAAGCGTATCACGCGCAGTGTCACAGAGAAAATGGTGTGACGTAATCTGTATACATACAAACTCCTGCCCTACTGACCACCTGAACTAAGAGTAACACCCACCCCAGGCACTGAAACACTAAGGGTCATCCTTCCCTAGTCACTGCCCGAATGACATATTTTATTTAATCTATATCCTTTTATTTCGTGGTAAGGTGCAATGTTGTCTTAAAACTAAGTTTGTAACATCTGGTGTCAAAAATGAGATGTGTTTATTTTACGCTTGTTTGCCTTTCTCTGTTTTTTTTTTCTTTTTGATTTTCTTTTCTTTCATGGACTGCCTGTTCTCACACACAAGCACGCAATTGCTTTCGTGAGGCAGTAATCAATGTATCTGAATGATGTTGTGCCAATGAAACTATTATTATTATTATTAGAAGCACCACCCACCCTATAAATCTACCGCATTTAAACGCGTTTGACTAAATGACCAAACATGCAGCCTATGTTTTCTCAGGCATTCGGCATATCGTTGCACTTAAGAAATTGCAACAATACCTTTAAAGACAGTTCATAAACTCTCCAGAAAGCTGGGAGACAACTCCAGGGTCGCTTTCCAACAAACGCATTTCTTTTTAACCTCTCCTATTGATTTCTCCTGATAACACTGACCTTCCTACTGAAAGTAGTGAATTTGTAAACCTCTCAAGGATTCTAAGTTTTTGCAAAAAAAAATGTACAGGACACGCACACCTCAATTCCACTGCGGTACACTTGCGCGTACTCAAACAATTGTTTATTAATGAGCGCAATGTTGATTCTATTTTCGATTACTGCTTAAACGATGCTTCTCACTCGATAATATCCCAACAACTGGATTCAATCGGGTGATTGTATTCTTGTTTAGTGTGTTTTTTTCTGAGTCATTTCTGTGTTATGCGATGTTGATTTTCAATTATTGTCTATTATGGTATGATGCTTCACGTGAGGTCGTACGGTGTTTAGAATTTGTTAGTACTTCAGTGTTCAGCGATTTGTTTGATTTTCATGTGGAGAGTAGTTTCATTTACATGGCGCAAATATTTCTGTGTTTTACAATTCTGTTTAATTTCTTTATTAATAGTGTTCTTGTAATACTGTGTTCTATTCCTTTTATTTGTTAAGGTTTTGGTCTGCCTGGTCCCACGGACAAGCAATCGTCTTTGCTTTTGTGGGCCAGTTACTGTAAGTGTTTTTTTTCAAAGGAATAAAAAACCATTATTATTATTATTATTATTATTATTATTATTATTATTAAACAATATTATTAATGGACTACTGGGCCTCAGTATTAGATTGCTACGCGGGACACCGAATGCGGCTCTGCTACTTGACTCTTTGGAGAGGAGTAGGAAAAGGGCAAAATCAGCAGGCGTGGAAAATGGGAAATAGATGAGGCGATGGTGGGTGAAATGTGTTTCTGCAATAAATATTTTACAAGTATAACACTTTAAAATACCCCTGTAGGACATATATATTTTTTCTTTCCAACTTTCTGTCGGGATTATGCCCTTTCTATTACAAATAAAACCAATGATGCGCAATGGTTTTGGCTGGTGACAGTCTATTTCTCCACCTCATTTTCGTCATTCGAGTTCAGTCAAAGCGACATAATCAATCCTGCTCTTAATTTGCATTGCCATGATTATGCAATGAATGTTCTTAGTTCTTTCTCTACAAACAAATTTTTTATTTAATATTTTTGTTTCTAAAAGCTACATATCCCACGGCAATTGCTGACAGGCAAGGTGGCAATAGCAAGCATGCAGGCAAACCGTTTAAATATACTTTGAACTATACATATTAAGGTCGGAAAGAATAAGCAAAACTACTGCTATTAAATAACCCTGACCTCTAAAAATAACACGTCACTCTGCGAGATACAAAATGATGACAGACAGTTCATACCCTGTATATCACCTGCTAGTATGCGAGATATGTTACTGATTGCGACCTGCATGTTACTAATATTTTTGTGTTTACGTGGTGCTTTTTACTGTGAAATACTTTTAGCACTTCAGCTTGCCGTTGTGTTTCGTGGTTTGGTTTGCAACGTAAAATCCTCGGTTATCTTAAAATTGTTTGGTCTAAAACCCAACTCTATGCAGAGCTCCGGGGGCTTTAGGAGCATTTAGGAACTAAATACGTCTTATCTGCGTAATTTATTCAGCCATTTCACTAAAACTCTTCTTTCGTTGATATTCGTCGGACGCTTCTCATGACTCAGGTTTTCGATAGTTTAAATTCTAGCAATTTGTTTTTAATTTTTTTATTTACGGGCTAAAACATAACTTTGCTTCATACCGTGCCGATGTTCAGGATGTTTGGTAGGGTGACATTGATGCAATTTCCTGTGAACAAATTGTTTGCATCAGGATTTAAAGCAGAAAAAACAGACACATCAAATAAACAACTCTGAAAATTTTCAGTACGGTTTAAATGCATACAAAATGTTATGACACCAACATTTTCACTTGTACTTGACGTCTCGTCTAATGTGAAATCATGTAACTGAATCGAAATTCATTTTCGCATATTCTTGCGCCAAAGATGACAATGTATGGCCTTGCCACTGAGCTAATTTCATTCTTCTGATGACGAGCTCACGACAAATTATGCACTAGGCTCGCTTCACTCTGTTTTGGAGAGTCGTACTTGTGCACCTTTTCAAAGCCTAAGTATTGACCGCTCTGAATGAAAAGCGAAATATCCACCGATACTAACGAGATATTTGGATAATGCGCACGTTCTCATTAAACACGTTGTCTTCGCCTGAAAAGAGGTTGCTTTGTGCTTGGTGACAGTGAGCGCGGCAAATTGTAATCTTAACCCGTGGAGAAATCCTCCTACTAAAGCAGTTTGCAGTCGTGACCTGTGTTAAGTTTGATTCAAGGCCTTTTATACGCCTGTGGCCACAAAACTTCATCCAGGGGCTGAAGCTGCCTATAGGTGTACCTCTGTCGTTATGCAGGTGTTGTCCTTTTACCTCTCAACTCACAGGTAGCCAATCAAAATCGGTGGTGGCGTGTTGCTTCATAAAAACAATGGCTTAATAGTAGACCAAGATTTTATTAGACCTGTAATTTATCGTTAAACGAGCACCAGTAATTCTTTATTCGTCTCTGCACGCAAGCCCCTTGAGATTATGCACGGTCGTTATGCGCCGAGGAACTGAAGGAGAGAAGGAGACGCGGAGACATCTGGACGGCGAACTCTGGTTGAAATGATAAGTGGCTAGTAGAGCACTGCACGGGCGTACTTTTTGACACTCGGCCCGGCCCGGGCCCGCTGATTCTTAGTCTTACCCGACCCAGACCCGGCCCGATTGGATGCCTACGTGATCAGGCCCTGCCCGGACAAGGCCCAGCGAGAAGCCAAGGCGTGCTTCATCTCGTAAATGCAAAGCTGCCCTAGCAAGGTGTTGGTGCATGGGATCCATTTACTAATTTGCACGAAATGCGCTGTCATATTATAGTCACGTGGTAAACCTTCGAAAATGTACACAAATATAAAAGACATAGCTTATCTTTAATAGCCAGAGGCAGTTTTTTTTTTTTTCAGGTGTTTGAAAAGGAAAGAAAAAGACTGTTGTACAGTCCCACCTGACCGGATTGCCCAGATTTCTTTGCCTGCGGCAACAGTCCTACTATGCTGATGAAATCCCCAGGATTCTTATCCGTTTCTTCCTGTGGGCTTTCTTAATCCAATAGAGCTTTCTTTGTTCTTAAAAATGTTTTTAGTGGTGTAGAAGGGAGTTCGCACTTCGGTATTTCGTCTCAACGTTTTAGAAAGTGTGCTACACCCTTCCTGAGCCCGGCCCGGGCCCAGAAACAATCCGTGCTACTCAGCCCGGGCCCGGCCCGGGCTTTCGGGTTGGCCCGGCCCCGTGCCGAGCTCTAGTGAGTAGAACTAAAGCTAGCTAGTTGCCTTTGTCTCAACTGTACTCGTCGAACGCGTTCGAAAGCGAAAGCCAAACGCTTCACGTCGGAATTTCGCGTTATAACACGTTCGACGAGTGCACTGGAGACAAAGGTCGCCTTTCTCTACTCTGCCGTAGCCTCCTCTACACTAACAAAGCCTGGCAGTTCGAGGACGGAGCCATAGAGTGCCCGGTCGCAGGTTTGGAGCGAGAGGATCTGGTAGCAGAGAGCACCAAAGAGCCATTTTTCGTGGAACCTGGACGTCAACGCACAGCTTTTGCAGCGGCGAGTACCCGAAACACACTTGTTCGCTCGGGAGAAGTGTTTTTCACTGATCTCTATTTTAGAAGGCTGGATCGCGGATCGGGAGCCCGTCGGTGTTGCCACCGGCGGCCATTGCTTGACACCAGGCAATACACGCAAGTCTATGGGAGAAACGCACAAAAGTAAGCACATTGAAGCATGTTCGCTGTGCTCGGTGGCGAGTATTTTATGCTGCGCTGCGATCCTTATGTCGGGTGTTTGGAGATCGAATAGGTATTTGTCAAACGCCCGGTCGCCAAATAAAAAAATCAAACGTACCGGAGCACCCGCAGCTGAGCTGGCAAGCTTGCTCTCGTAGTGGAGTAAACAAAGGAACTTGCCGTCAATAAGACCGTCCTTAGGGAAGCCCAGAAGTTGATGCATGACAAAGAAGTTCCATCTCGACAACGGCTTTCCGGGAGTGAGCGAATTCCATGTAGCAAAGCCTTCGAGCTTGTCGTCTGCTAAACCCAACTCAACGAAACCGCCACCGACTCCGCGGTCACTCTAAGTAACTCTCGCCTCATTGAGCTGCCCTACAGCGGAGTCACTCTCGACCACAAAATATTTATTTATAAGACCTGCGAGGGCTGTCTGTTTTAATGTTGTACGCAAGCTATTTGACGGGCTTATCTAAAAGCATCCAAAAAAGTTTCAGTGCCGACAACAGCTTAGAAACAGGCGAAAACGGCACTTTTTCTCGTTCTTCCCATAGAGTCCCATGCATTGGCTGGTGTCAATCAATGGCCGCCGGTGGCGACACTCGGCCCTAGCTGCCGAGGCCTCGGTCCGCGATCCAGCCTACTACAGTAGAGATCAGTGGTGTTTTTCGACGTCTCGCCGCAGAGGGGCGCCAGTCACGTGGATCTCCTCTCATCCGTTGCCTGCCCCTTCACGTTTTCCGTTTCGGAGTCCACTGCTCATCGCAGTCTGCCAGGCTTTCTCTCTATATAGGAGGCAAATACCCGTGCACACGGGCAACTAGAATGCCATTTACAACGAATGATATTCGTGTGATCGACGAATCGGCTCGCGATCTGTCGCGCGTGGAATGCGTTACGCTTGGAGGGTCGCGCGCAGATTGGCCGGTCGTTCAAATGACATTCGTTGTAAATGGCATTCGAGTTGCCCGTGTGGCACGGGGATATGACGCTGCAGTCGTCGAACGCGTTCGAATGCGAAAGCCAAACGCCCGACGACGACGGCTTCCGCGTTTGAAGGGTTCTGTTAAGGCTATGTTATACTCCGACGTCGAGCGTAGCTAACGCGGCGTAGCGCAGAGGACACCGATACTGATTGGTCGGAGATATCGAGCTCCTTCTAGCCCGACAATGAAAGGACCACGTTCTGCTCTAAGCTAGGTTCGCTGCCCTCAACGTCGGAGTATAACAGAGCCTTTATACTCCGACATTGAGCGCAGCGAACGCGGCGTAACGCAGAAGGCGCGCGTTTCATTGGCCGGCAAAAAGAAGTTCAACATTTGCGACCAATCAGTATCTGTGTGCGCAGCGCTAGGCTGCATTTCTAACGCTCGATGCAGGAGTATAACAGAGTCTTAAAAGCCCAACCACATGGACGTGTTTTTCTCGCATTTCGTCGGCGTCCGCGTCTCTCCAAGTCTGCTGCATCTGACGAGAAAAAGGGTGACCTACCACACGAGGACTCGCGCCAGTCCGCGTCAATCGGGCGCATAGAGTTATTATAATGTATACGATAGATGCTCAGCTGGCGCTACGTCGCTGTGGCAAATTGAAGCAGACAGCAACCCTTCAAAAATTGACTTGCGTTAATGACTTTCTACGAAGTAAAAGCGGGTGAAATATTCTCTACGCTTGATTATAAGAAAAATATATGACGAATAATTACAATGTAATAAATTTTGGAGCATTTCTCAGCACGTAAATAAAAATATTGGTCAGGGGCAATGTTATTTGTCAAATTTATATTACTACGCACCGTGCTAAAACAGCTTCGTACGTGCATTTATGTGCGCTGTAGGGCTCTATTAGCGCGAACAAGGCGTCGGCGCTTTTCTGCATGGGAGATTTACGAACCTAGAGAACGATGGGCACGCGAAATATAAAGAGACGGCCAGAACTACGCAGTAAGACTGACACTCTCAGCGCATGAAGACGATAGAAATGAAGTGAAGGACAAGTTAATGTAGTTCGTTTTTTTATAATTCGAAGTCACCCTGAACAAGCGTCGTAAAGTGCCCAAGGTCCTGTCATATCACTTTTTAAAATTTCTCGTCAATGTCAGGATTGTTGATACTGTGCATGTGATTCACCTTTCAACCTGGCTGAGCTGCAGAAATCTCTCACAATATTATCACTCTCGTGATTGTTATTTTAGCAGAAATTGCTTAAAAGTCGAGAATTCACAGCAACAAAAACCAGGATTTAGCTCGAGTCAGCGGAGCTGTTTACAGCATTTTTAGCGTTTCGAACTTAATATCACCGTCTTCGAAGCTCTACAAGAATGATAATAATGGAAGATATTTCTGTAGCTCAGACATGTTGAAGGGTGGACTGCAGGCACAGTATGGAAAACGCTGACATTGACGAAAAAATTCAAAAGTGGTATGACCGGTCCTTGGGCACTATACGACGCTTGTGCAGGGTGACTCGGAATTACACCCACATATGTTGAAACCATGGAATTGGCCGAAAAATATCAATCAATAGGTAAGGAACACAGTTCCTGTGATTCCTAGAGTGCAGGCCGGGGAGCTTGGGGGATTTAGCAAATGGTCAAAGTCTGGATCGATCGTTGTATGATGGTCCCCCATTGCTGCTCTAACTTTGTTTAGATTTTTTAAAGTATATTGGTTCTACATTTTCTGCATGTTGGGGAGATAGCGACAAGGCCTTTATGTGGTCGCCATTTTAGTCTCTGGGACGAGCAGCTCTTTCAGGTCTCTACCGGCCTGCGCGCAGCAGTACAATATAATGGTAAAAGATCGCGTTATAAAATATTTCTAGTGCACCAATATATTTTTAGTTTTCAAATTGATATCCCAATTGTAATTCTCTCTGACAATACATTTGAAGTTCGGAGCATTTTGTTTAGTTTCATTTTACTACAGCGGCAGAAAAGGAGCACAAGTTGACCCTGCCACAACATGCAGCGCTGCTGTCTCGCTTCATTGGGGTAAATAAAAACAATTCTTGTCTAAAAATCTGCACCAAAGATTTTACCATTCTATTAAATCAGTGGAAATAAGCCAGGTTATTAGTTTCGCTTCAAATTAAGTACACAAAACACTGAGATGGGCGAGAGACTCTTTCAGTGCAATCTCTAGGCGCGGCTCATTAGGGAAGATCCTCGATAATTTTGAAATATTAAAAGATTGAAAAGATGGTTTTCATGGCAACGAATATATTACCAATCTCTCGTTTCGTGTGGCTAGTTGTTTGTTTGGTTCTAGCTGTTCGTGTTCTTTTAGAATTCACGAAAAGCAATTGTATGACCTTCTCAGGATCCAGTGTCTTTAGCTGGTTCCTCTCTCAGCCGCACGCTGAACACGATGTTGGAGATATGCAGTGAGCAAACTGTAATCCCTATATGCAAGATTGAATCATCGAATCTGAATGATGGCTTTCAGTTTCGTTTTACGCGTCTGTGACTTAGGCGAAGTGCTTTACTTCCTATATCGCCGACACAGGCGTGCTCAAAACCTGGTGCCCACTTTGTTAGTCGCACGCACTGGGTGTCCTAAAAGAATCCGTTTTTTTTCTTTTTCTTCGCAAAAATATTTTACGCATCGTCAAACGCTCATTCTCCGCCAAAATGTAGCGCTAGAGGTCAGAACTAGAAGCGATAGTTTCAGAAATAGCAGTTAGCTTAACAAGAAGTTAAAAGTGAATTTCTGAAATTTTCAATGGAAACATGGCTGCCAATGGAGCTCTCTCGAATGCACGGAGTTGAATGGCGCCAGTTGTCGAAAGCGAGAAAAAACGGGCCCCGTTTCCCTGCTGAAATATTTAGAAAATTAAACATGTTTTGATTGAGATAACGATTAGGTCCCAAACTTTGGCGTGTGGTTCAAACCGCTAGCGCTAGTTTTGTGGGTTTTATTTTCGCAGTAGAAATTGTTGGTGTTTTGTCACGCTGTACATAGCTGAGCACCTTAGTGCAAAATCGTCCCATAGGGATCACTCTCAATGCGTTGAGAGCAATTAGAGGAAAAAAGGGCAGGTCTTTTAATGTTTTATTTTTGTGCAGGATATAAAGAAACCACGTATATCCTAAAGAGATAAAAAATAAAACATTAGAATGTTCTAAATATAGGGGCATGTGGTAAATCTGTATTTTAATTATTTAAAAAAAACGGGCGTTTCCGGCGTAGCACGCTTGTTGGTAGTCAGCTTTAATGTGTTTTGCTTTTCAGAAGCGTTTTCAAGCGCTTCTCTGAAAAGTGACTGTTCCGTTTGTGGCCCTACCTCGGAGTATAAACGTGAAAGGACATACTTGTTTTAAAAGGTTTTAAACACTCGGTGACCTTTATTTATGTCATGGTCTATACAAAACGGAAACAACGAACTATTTACCTGTCATTTGTGCCATCGATGTATCATGCTTTTATAAAGTAGGCTCGAGAGATCCTAGAGTTTGTGTGATATTTAGGAAAAATAATTAGACTTTATATTCAAAATAAGTTTAGTTGCCTTTAAGAGTCGAATTTGATATGGTAATTGAGAGCGTATTTTTTTATTATCGTTAACGCGCATGTGAGGTTATCAGACAACTTCTGATAAAGTTTCATGTGTGTAGGGACCAATTAATACTCTAACACGCTCAACGTCCGGGCGCCCCAAATTTTGTTAAATTTTGCTAATTAAGAAAAAAATCTTTAAGGGCACTTAAATATTTTTATTATCCAGAGATGCAAAATCTAGCCTTTAGCATTAGAGAAATGTAATTGTCGCGAACACGTCGCCTCAGGACAAATCTCTAAAAAGAAAAGCTTTGAAAATGAAGGGTATTACGATACCCGTAGTTAAGCTGGAAAAAAACTGTTTTTCTGTTTCTTTTTTTTACAATAATCATAAAGTACGCCTTTCCGAACGCTGAGACTCCGTTCAAATGTTTTTCTAGCGGTTGGTATCCTGTGACAAGGTTTCAGAATCTAGCGCTACTGCATTCAAAATTTGTAAGCAATTTTCAAATTAAATGATAAAAATGAGGTCTATTTCCAGTAGCATACGTCATTAATCTTAACATATTCAAGGGCTTTGTAGGCCGCTGTTTTCTCTTTTAAGTTTTTTGATAATCGCTTACAACCTTTGCAACTGAAAACCATCACTTTTGAAACTTTGGCACCCGGTCCCGACCTCTAGTGCTCCATGTCGGGGGGGTCTCAGCATTTGTTTAAACGTAGGTACTTTCTCGGTGAAAAAAAATAAATTATATTTTTTTTCTAGACAACATGTTATATCAGGAATAAAAAATAATATCTTCACATGTTAAGCATGCAAGGCAAAGCTTGACTATAACATCGTTTTCAATTCGGGGATTTTACGCCTACAAGCGCCGCCAATTGGCGGCGCTTTTAGGCGTAAAATCCACGAATAGAAAACGATGTTATAGTCAAGCTTTGTCTTAAATTCTTGACATATGAAGATATTATTTTTATTCCTGATATAACATGTTGTATAGAAAAAATAGAATTTCATTTTTCCACCGAAAATTACCTACGTTTCATTGGGCACCCGAGGGTGACCAAAACAGCTGTGGTTTCGTTGATCGTTCGAGCGAGTTCCTCCACACTTCTGGCTTCACCTCTGGTAATATCATGTCTCCAAAAGCTTCCTACCTCTATGGCTGCTAGCTTAAATTATAATTTCTGGATATAGACTCGTAACATGCTCCACTTTCCCAAAAGCTTCATTAATACATGCAGAGCCGCCGATTGCCACACCTCAGCATTACTAACCGCTATTGAACTATTACTTTGATTTGTTCCCGATTAGTTCGGCCCTGCAGCTGAGCTGAGTAAAGAACAACTTACCATCAATACCACAGTCGTCACCACCGCCGCCGCCACAACCGCCGCCGCCATGACCGCCGCTTTCAGGACGCGCCCACGCAACGGACGCAAAGAAGGCTATCACGCTCACAAAGACAAGTAGCTGCGTCATAGCTGAATGTGAAGATAGACTAGAATGAATTTTCACCCTGTGAAAGAATCTTTTTATACATTTCAGGAGGTCGCGTTGATCGTACACCCTGACGTATAAGGAAGTTGCCGGAGACCAAGGACATTTTATTTTGAAAGCATGGCTATTCCTATCATTGTGAATTAAAGCTTAAATCGGTGGTGAACTAATGATAGAAACGTGCTGCCAGTTATAGTGAGCATAGGACATAAAATAGAGCTTCACGTTTTAAAGAAATGAGTGCCAAAGGCACTCAAAGGACGAAAAGGGTTGCCACTAAAAACGGATGTGGTAGTAACCGTAACTGATGCTTTTTCCTACCAAGGACAGGATCCACGCGTTGTCAGAACAAAGGTCTTCGCAAATTTAGCTATGTTAACATTGCTGCCGGAAACGCTATTTTCTCCACACGTAAAGCACGTGGCATTATTTTTATTTTATTTTGTGCTTCGCTTGGTAATAAATAGGGTTCGGAGTTTTCGGTTTAAACCGACAAATACCGATAAAAATACGCCGAATCCATTTTCGGAAATTCGGTTTTAACCGAAAAAGCTTAGTTTGAAGGTCCGGCGTTTTTGGTTTAAACAGATAAAAACCGATAATAGACCGTCTAATCCGTTTTCTAAACTTCGGTTTTAACCGGAAAAGGTCAGTTTTCTAGGGCCGCGTTGAGGTGGGTGGGGGAGGGGGGGGGGAGAGAGAGAAAGAGAGAAAGAGAGGGCTTTGCAAGGTTCGACATTGTGAGACGTCTTCGTGATTGCCCTCTTCCAACCTTCGCGGGACATCTGTGTCCTTTCTGTGATCGGGCTCAAAAAAAGTTCGGATGCGGGTTAGTATAAGGTTTTTCGCTTCATGCACTTCGGAGGACATCGAGGAAAGCCGTCACTACTTTTCTTAACACCCTCTCTCAAACTTCCCTGTGGTTAAAAACAGAAATACAATGAATTTTGTTTTTTGCCATTACGCTGTTTTTTGTACGGTCATCACCTCAGCCGGTCACGTCGTCAGAATCGGATGGCAAAAGAAGCGCGCTGAAGAGTAGGCCCGCGAATTCCGCGATTTTGAGGTGTGTCCTGACGGAAGTTGTAGCGAAGACCACGTACGTATGGCTTCCGGCCTGAATATCCATCGATACGGGAGATCCCACGAGTCGAAAGATCCAATTGGACACGTGACAGGCGAGACAATATCCGTCAAGACGAAATGTCCAACGAGTCCGAATGTACAACAAGACGGAAGATCCAACCAGGCCTGAAAGTCCACCGTGACTAAATATCCAACGAGATGGAAGATCCAACCAGGCCTGAATGTCCACCGCGACTGAATATCCAACGAGACGGAATATCCAACCAGGTCTGAATGTCCACTGAGGCTGGATATCCAATGTGTTATGTTTATTACATTCCTGTAATTTATCCAGCATACTGGTCCCAAATAAATAGTGATAAGCCTGGACCTTTTTTCAGTGCACCTTTTTGTATCATACGTAAAAGGGCTTGCTGGAATGCTCTAAATTATATTTAACAACGTCAAGATCACATAAGATACGCAATCTCCGTGCCAAAAACAAAATAAGGAAATGTTTTTTTTTTATATTACAAAGGAATGGAAAGTGGAATGCGCTGCCTAATGAAATTGTTTGTGCCGCAAATGAGGAAAGTTTTTTTAATGTTTGTTCGCCCTCTGCTATAATGCCTGATATAGGCGCCGCAGGCTCAAAATAAATAAATAATAAAGATTAAAAATAACAAAAGCAACCAAAGTCAACACCTAAGCTTAGCAGTCATATTAACTCCAGAAAGTATTTTAATAACGTAAAGTTATTCTTTGAGTGATCACAAATATCACAGCTATTAGGATCATCTGATCCGGTGTCCGATGGTTCTTCTTTCATATTCACCAAAAAAAAAAACGGTAAACCTTTTTTTGAACTATATATACACCCAAAAAAACCGAAAATCGAATTTTAAATTAAACACCGATAAAAGTACGCCGAATTTTGAACAAATGAAAACCGAAAACATGGAACCCTAATAATAAAGTAGCAGAACGGCTGCTCTCAGCCTTTAGCGAAGCTCGGACGTGAAGGTTCCTTCTTCGATCACAGGAATTACTTTTTGTTTGGTTTCTGTTTTCTACCATTTATCAAACGCTCAGAGTGGGCGGCGGAAATGAACCGTCGGACTGATGTTTTTTATGTCTGCGAAGAAAAACCATGCGCATTAACTATTCCTCGGTATGTTAGATACGGCTCTAAGTCCTTTAACGGATATCTATCGCGACTTTGACAGAATTAAATTTAATTTTTTTTTTTTTTTAAATCATCCCCTTGTGAAGAATAGCTACAGGAATATCAACGGTGTGTGTGTCACGGATATATAAAGCATGAAGCCAGTAGTTTCATTAAATATAATACAAACTTCAGTGTTCAGGTTAACGAAGACGATTGATAGGAAAGCACATGTCACATTTGGTGTGAATATTTCGTGTTCGTTTCTTTCGTAGGTTTTATAGGGAATTTGTTTGTAGTAAAGAACGTTTTTAAATTGCTGCATTTATGGGAAATAAAGTTGAGTGTCAAACCGCGAACATTTGCTACTGATAGCTGCAGGCAGATACTTTTCTTGAATGTAATTTACAAGTCCAATTCTCTTTCGAAATTTTTATTTATGAATTTCTTAAAAGACACATGCAAAGGAAAGAGACACTTTTTAAAACAACCTAGATTGGAAAAGCAAGTCATTAAACGAATTTACAACGGACAAGAAAAATGTTTAGAGCTATATTTACGGCGCGGAACGAATTGGGAGTTGGCGCCCGCGGGCGCCCGCGGACAAGTGGCCGCTATTTATTACGAGACTGGCCGCTATTTATCACGTAACGCTTGCGCTCTTTCGGAAGTTTCTAAAAGTTACGTATTCATCTTCGTTCTCATCGCCGGCGGCGGCAATGAGAAACGCGTTCATCCGGCATCGCAACACGCTCAGCTTGCGGCGGCGGCGTGACTTTGCGGCGGCGGCGGCGGCACAGAGTGGAGGCACACAGGTCTACCACGTGACCGGCGGCGGCTGGCACGCGGGCGCCAACTACAAATTCGTTTCGCGCCGAAAATATAGCTGTATGCATTTTTTTTCTTCGTCGTAAATTCGTTTTATGATATTCTTTTTTCATCAATGCTGTTTAAATTTTGTTTCTTTGCATGGGTTGTTTTTTAAGGAGGTAATTGTTGTTGATAAAACGTTCTTTAGATGGTCTTGGGTATGTGCTCTTTCCATCTGCATCCCTTCAGGGCTATAGCTGTTGCTATCAAAGCGGTTGATTTTGGTGCGGTCATCTCCGGATGCGGGAAAGAAGCTTGCACGGGCAGTCGTTGTTGTAGACGAACCCCGTGAGCTTCATCCGCGGCAGGAAGATGATTGCCTTAACCTGTACAATTGGGGGTATCCACCCGACGAACAACGGCGGGTGGATCTCACTGGGGAGTTCTGATAGCTTTTCTTTGTGAAGGCGCTTGAGGCGATCGCAATCCTAGGCATTGTGAGTGGCGGCCACGGCAGCGGCGACATATGCCTTCATCAGGGTCGTCGTGAAAAGACACATACGGTGCACCACCGGTAATAGGGCAGTTTTCGTCATAAGGCGGCGGAGGGTCTGTGTGCCCCTCGGTATCTTTTCCGTTATCAGTAGAACGGGGAGCTCCCGCACACCCGGGCGTTCCTCCCGTTTCTCTTGGATATTGCCGCGAGCGCAGCTGACTAAGTAGGCAGCGCGCTCGTGGCGGAACGGTTATCGCGCGTGCCTTCCACGCAGAAAGCCAGGGTTCCATTCCTGGCCGCGGGTACGCATTTTTGCTGACTCTAATGTACCGTTCTGGGAAATTCGAGAACCGTGTTGCTGATTCTAGGTTAGAATCTTCTACACGCCGAACTTTCCACGCCGCTTGTTCCAGAAGCACACGCGTGTCGATAGGGGCTCAGCATAACCAGCCGGACTCCGCCTTGCCCCAGCGATCGATTCTGCTCTTACGCCGACTTCAACTCTCGTGACGCTCTGTTGTTATCTTTCGTTTTCTTTTTATTTTTGGGCACAAGTTCGCCCCATTAAACGTTCAGTTTACTCTGTCATTGGCCGCCTCATCACTTGTCATTCGTGACATTTTGGTGGAGGTGCGGGGTACCACATGTCTGTGCAGCGCACCCCTCCAAGTTCCCGCAGTACAAACCGAACCCAAGCTCCGGAGGACCCGACGAAGACCAGATCGAGACCCGATCAAGTTGCCGCATCCAAGGCCTACACCCGGAACACGGACTTCTGCCACCCAGGACCAAGCAGCCAACGAGGCCGGCGATGGACAACCAGCAGTCGCATGCCCCGGCCACTTCTACCATTGTTTACCTGCCCATCGCACCGCGGGCGGCTGCTCCGTTCCACGGCGAGCAGTACGAAGATGTCGAAGACTGGATCGACCTGTACGAACGCGTTGCCTGCCACAATGGCTGGACAGATGAGCAGCACCTGCACAACGTCTATTTTTCGCTCGAGGGGACCGCCAAGCAGTGGTACGAAAATCATGAATCCTCTTTGACATCGTGGGGCATTTTCAAGGGTGAGCTGAACGGCACATTCATCAACCACCACCGCCAAGAGAGAGCCGAGGACCTACTGCGAATCAGAACCCAGGGCCCCAACGAGAACGTCACCGGCTTCGTATAGGACGTTCGGCGCCTGAGCGCCCGCGCCGACCCTCGGGCTACAGAGGAGAAGAAGCTACGAATCCTCATGCTCGGGGTGAGAGACGACATCTTCGGAGGCCTCGTCCGCAACCCGCCGGCCACCGTCGACGCCTTCGTCGCCGAGGCAATAAACATCGAGCGCGCCCTCCAAGCGCGCGCTTCCCACTACCAGCGGCATTCAAGCGTCACGGCAACCGCTCTGCCTATAGCGGCGAAAACGCTCCTGGTACGGACATCCGTGAAATTATCCGGGAGGTCGTCCGGGAGGAAATCCACCGGTTGCTGCCAGCCTGAAGCCGTCCAGTGACACTATCCATCACCGAGGCCGTGCGCGAGGAAGTACAACGGGCGCTTCACCGTAAAGTTCCCATCAACACGGCTACACCGGAGGAACGGACGTTAAGCTACGCCGCAATGGTCCGACGAGCTCCACCAGCCCCGCGCCCGTACATGGCGCCTCCCCGACGTGTGCCTCCAGAGCCGCAGTACCCCCGACGCCAGGAAGATCGGGCGCACGTTCGCCCAGAACAAGGCGCGGCAAGGAAGACAAACGTGTGGCGAACAGCCGATCGACGCCCGCTGTGCTGCCACTGCGGTGAAGCGGACCACATCTACCGTCGATGCCCCTACCGCCAGATGGGCCAACGAGGGTTTGCGCCCAACGACCCTCGACCACGTCTTGGAGAGCTACCTCGGGAAATCGAAGACTATCTCCGCCGCTCTTCATCACCTGAGTCGTCTCCCCGCCGAAGATTCCGTTCACCGTCTCCCCGACGCTCGCCATCGCCCTTCCGCCGGTCTCGCCAAGACAGCCTGTGGCCCATCGCATGCCGTCGGGAAAACTAGGCGCGGCAATGCCGGGAGGTGGTGTTGCCGAAGACGAACAATACCAAGATCCTCCAAGATCGTTGGAGCCCTCCCATTCTAACGCCGCAAAGCCCCGAAACGACGTTTCTGCAACATTGTCGAATAACCTCAACGTTATCATCGACGGCCACGACGCGACGGCGCTCGTCGACACCGGAGCAGACTACTCCTGTTTTGAGGGGGAGACTCCCTCGCCGCCTTCGGAAAGTTACGACGTCGTGGGACGGACCGCAGATACGAACCGCCGGCGGGAATCTCATCACACCGGTCGTCAGGTGCACTGCTCGCGTTGAGATCAATGGTGAAACCTGCCCTGTGAACTTCGTTATTCTGCAAGACTGTTCGAGGGACGTCAATCTCGGAATGGACTTCTTGTGTGAATACGGCGCCATCATCGACCTTGCGGAGAACAAGCTGACACTTCGGAAACCTGTCCCATCCGCGGAAAAACCGAAAGCGACGTTAGCTGCAGTGCGAGTCCTTACCAACCACGTAAACCTGCCGCCGCTTTCGAGTGTCTTTGTGCCCGTCGAGACCGAAGAAGTCACCTGCGGTGTAGCACTGTTGGAAGGAAGCGTCCAACTTCTCCTTGGACGAGGGATTGGAATTGCAAGAGGCGTAACCGACGTCCAGGACGGGCGTACCGTATCTCTTGTCACCAACTTCCGGCAAGAGTCGCAGCACCTTACAAAGGGTACAGCTGTGGAATACGCCGAGGAAATTCAGGACTCAGCCATGATTGCCGCGATCTCAAAAGACGCCTCCCCGACGCAGCACAAGAGAAGCACGCCGTCAGAGCTCGACATCGACCCGTCCCTCCGAGCCCCACACCGACGACAACTCAGAGACCTTCTCGCCGAGTTCATTGAGTGCTTCTCCGCGTCGTCAAAGGTGCGCCAATCGACGGTTGCGAAACATCGAATAATCACAGATGACGACGTTCTTCCTGTGCATCGGCCACCGTACCGAGTCTCCGTGAAAGAAAGGGAAGTTATCCAGAAGCAAGTTTAGAAAATGCTTGATGACGACATCATCCAGCCCTCAAACAGTCCGTGGGCTTCCCCAGTAGTCCTAGTGAAGAAGAAAGACGGAACTGTGAGGTTCTGCGTGCATTACCGCCGGCTGAATGCAGTAACAAAATAGGACGTCGATCCGCTGCCACGCATCGACGACACCTTGTACCGGCTGCGCCACGCCCGATACTTTTCGTCGATGGACTTGAAGAGAGGGTACTGCCAGATTAACGTCGACGAACGAGATCGTGAGAAGACGGCCTTCGTTACACCGGACGGACTGTATGCATTTAAGGTAATGCCATTCGGGCTGTGCACAGCACCGGCAACCTTCCAGCGTGTTATGGAGACCGTCCTTTCCGGCTTTAAATGGCAGAGCTGTCTCGTCTACCTCGACGACGTTGTCGTGTTCGCAACCAAATTCGACGAGCACCTCAGACGATTGCGAGCCGTGCTACGGGCCTCCAAGGCTGCTGGGCTGACACGCAAGCCTTCAAAGTGTCGGGTCGCCTATGAAGCGCTGAAATTCTTGGGCCACGTCGTGAGTGCTCAGGGTGTAAGCCCTGATCATGCAAAGACGTCCGCTATCGCCGAATTCCCGAAGCCATCGGACAAGAAGGCCGTCCGAAGATTCCTTGGGCTGTGCACCTACTACAGACGTTTTGTGCGTGGCCTTGCGCAGATTACTTCACCACTGACGCATCTGACGAAGGACGACGTGCAGTTCCAGTGGGGAGAAGAGCAAGAACAAGCGTTCGACAAACTCACGCGAAGGCTGCAGTCGCCCCCTATCCTCGGACATTTTGATCAGTCGGCGGAGACACAAATACACACGGACGCCAGCAATACCGGTCTCGGTGCGGTACTCGTTCAGCGACAAGAAGGGGCAGAGAGATTTATCGCTTACGCAAGCCGGGCGCTGTCTAAGGCGGAAAAAAATTATTCAACGGCCGACAAAGAATGTCTTGCAGTCGTCTGGGCGATAACCAAGTTCCATCCGTACTTGTACGGGATCCCGTTTCGCGTGGTCACAGACCACCACGCCCTCTGCTGGCTCGCAAACCTGAAAGACCCGTCAGGACGCCTGGCTCGCTGGAGTCCTCGACTGCAAGAATTCGACGTAACCATTGCGCACAAGTCTGGCCGCAAGCATAATGACGCCGACTGCTTGTCTAGGGCCCCAGTCGAAATCGCCTCGTGACAGCACCGACGACAACGATGACGCTCGTTTCCTCAGAGCAGTTACATATACCGACATGGGAGCACTTCAACGAGACGACCCGGAACTTCGCGTCGTGATTGACCACCTCAAAGGTCAAGGAAGTTCCGTTCCGCGAGTCTTGGCCCGAGACTTGTCAAGCTTCGTTCTGCGGCGAGGCGTGCTCTTCAAGAAGAACTTCGGAACCAGCAACCCTGCCTTGTTGCTGGTTGTGCCTGCCAGCCTGCGAGAAGAAATCTTTCAAGCATGCCACGACGACCCGAAGGCTGGACACCTTGGCTACAGCAGGACGCTCGCCCGGATTCGTGACAAGTACTACTGGCCAAGACTCCCGAAAACAGTCCATCTGTACACAGAGTCGTGCCATGAGTGCCAACGACGTAAGAAGCCTCCGACAAAGCCAGCAGGACGCCTGCAGCCGATATCTGCCCCGACTACACCCTTCCAGCAGGTCGGAATGGATTTGCTTGGGCCGTTCCCAACATCGGCACAAGGGAACCGGTGGATTATCCTGGCGACCGATTATCTTACACGATACGCCGAGACAAAAGCCCTTCCATCGAGAACAGCGGTGGAAGTCGCCAAGTTTTTCGTCGAGTCTATTCTCCTTCGACATGGCGCACCTGAAGTGCTGATCACAGATCGAGGGTCATCTTTCCTGGCACAGCTGACTCAAGAGGTACTTCGGCTCAGTCACATCAGCCATCGACGAACCAGCGCTTATCACCCGCAGACCAACGGGCTAACAGAGCGGCTCAACAAGAACATTGCCGACATTATCTCCTTGTACGTCGACGTAGAGCACAAAACGTGGGAAGAGATGTTGCCGTGCGTTACGTTTGCGTACAACACAACGGTACAAGAAACCACAGGAATCACGCCGTTCCAACCGGTACACGGCCGGACGGTTACCAAGATGCTGGACGCCATGCTGCCACACGTGCCAACCGACGATTACAACGACGACGCTCAACTCATCTCTCAACGCGCGTAGGAAGCTCGTGAACTGGCAAGAATCAAGATTCAAGAGCAACAGCGAGTCGACGCACGCCGCTATAACTTTCGTCGCCGGAACGTCCACTTTCAACCCGGAGACCGGGTATGGGTGTGGACACCGATACGGCGCTGCGGTCTCAGCGAGAATTCTCTCAAGCGCTATTTGGGACCCTACAAAATCATCCGACGCCTCGGCGATTTGAACTACGAAGTTTTACCCGACGGAACGCGCCCATCTGCAAGACGCCAGCCACGACCCGAGGTGGTGCACGTGGTCCGGCTGAAGCCGTATTACGAACGATAGAACTTTGGACTCTTGTCAAAGAGTGAGCTGTGAACTGTGAACTGTGGCTCGCGACTCTGCTATCCTTTTGTTGTGTATTTTTGATTTAGCTTTGTGCTGCATCGGAACGATGCACTTTTTTAAAGGGAGGATAATGCCGCGAGCGCAGCTGATTAATTGGGCAGCGTGCTCGTGGCCGAACGGTTATCGCGCGTGCCTTCCACGCAGAAAGCCAGGGTTCGATTCCTGGCCGCGGGTACGCATTTGTGTTGACTCTAATGTACTGTGCTGGTAAATTTGAGAACCGTGCTGCTGAATCGAGGTTTGAATGTTCTACACGCCGAACTTTCCATGCCGGTTGTTCCAGAAGCACACGCGTGTACAAAAGGGGCTTTGCGTAACCAGCCGGACTCAGTCTCGCCCCAGCGATCGATTCCGCTCTAACACCGACTTCGACGCCCGCGACGCTCTGCTGTTATCTTTAGTTTTCTTTTTATTTTTGGGCACAAGTTCGCCCCATTAAACGTTCAGTTTACTCTGTCATTGGCCGCCTCATCACTTGTCATTCGTGACAATATGCCGGAGGGTCTTTCGACTTCTCTACCTGGCAATTTCCCTGACAGTCCCTGGGTCAGCCCGGTAGGGTTATCCACCGGCCGAGATAGTGGATACGTCCGGCTGCTGCTCGCGCCTTGCTATGAGCCCACTCGATATTGTCGGTAACCGCATGAGCGCACACACAGAAAAATTTTGAATGTACGCTGAAGTGAGCTCGGAAGTCTCGGAACGCAGCGAGCAGGTCGCCGATTCTTTTTTAGTGCTTTGACGGGCTCCAGCTCCCTCGTATGCTCATTCCGAAGTAACAGTAGAAGCTTGTAAGGGATATCCTGTAATTCGAAAGTTTGAAGGATTCACTAGGCGTCTCGAAGAAGCGCGGAGTTTCACTTGCGTACCATCGGCGTCTTCGGTGTGGGGAAGCAATGCCGTGGTTGCGTTACAATGGCTGATTCCCACCCGTGCTATCGCCTGCATACTAAAAAGGAAAAGAAATAAGTGTAGCAACGGCGCATTTTTCTCCCTTCTACTGACGTGCATGTAAGCGGAGACAAGAAAAAGAAAGGAACGAGTTGTTTTTCTGCCACTCCACGCAGACGGGAGGAGGATTCCGCACTCACACCTTACCTTCTTTTTTGGGTTTCGTTCTTCGGGCACGTCGCACGCGTTGTTTAGGAAACGATATTGGACTGATTCAGCGTCGGTGACAGCAACGGCTGTCTGTAATTCAGGCTCCCAGGTCAAACACGTAGAGCACTTTGGTTGCATTAACGATTTTGACACTAATTTTGTGAAACGGGAAAACGAAGCCGTTACAAATAGCGAAGTTTCGGAGTATAGTGCCAGCCCCAGTGAATGAACTAGAGTGTTTCCACTCGAGGCCACTTAGAGTAACTGGGCGTTGAAGGCGCCCTTTAAGTTGTAGGGTGACAACTCAATCTTTTGTCTTTATTTTTTTATTGATTTAAACTGTTGTAACACAGATTGATCATGGTAACGTGATTGATTTTGGAAAAAACATAACCGTTCATAAACATTATGCGATATGGTAAGACAAAATCTAGCAGTAACCGTTAGCCTTCACAAGATGATTGCCCTGTGCGGCACGTCCGAAGCCATGTTTTTAAACTGAGCCGATCGTATCTCCGGTGATCGCTCTGCGAATCTGTATTTCTAGGTGAGGTTTCCTTCTGGTTACAACCTCGCTTATGGCGCATTCACACTGGAAGCGGATCCGCGTTCGCGAAGCGGTTGCGGATGCGGTTCACGAGAGACCCCGTTCAGACACACCGAGAGGCGGTTGGCGGTTTCTCGGCGATCACGCGTGATCTTTTGAGACTTGCGTTTGGCAACCCTGTTTTACAATCCACAATCCACTTTAATCGACAATCCAAAGCCAAACTTTTGCTATTTTGGCACTCTGAAGATTTTTCTCCGGGACGTTCGCACACATCACGAGTTCAGGCAGCGAAAAAAGAAGCATCAAGCCATGAACCCGCCAAACTCGCCTGTGATTCCCTCGACTTCGCTCACAAGCAAAGCCCAGCTAGGCGCGCCTTGCTGACTCAGAACAGGATGCCCCCGACCTTTTCTTCGAAGTGGACCCTTCCCGCATGAATAGCTGACCTCGTTTTCGGGATAGAGGGCCAGTTTTCCCCCTTCGTTCGCTCTTATCATTTTCGAAGTTGTGAGAGGTGGGGTGGACCGTGGTGCGGGGGAATGTGTTCGGTGCTAGCCGATCATGGCTTCGTTGGTGGCGGACTCTCCTCTCGTCACTCGCGCGTCGATCGAGTCTACTATTTGTTTGACATTGAGCTCAAATAAACGCCGTATGGATTACCTCTGCATTGTCTGGTACGTACACTTTATTCCTTGAGTAGGTTCTCTTTATTTCTTTTGTTAGTAGTAAACGTTACAGGTCGAGCAAGCGCAGGTACTCTGCCCGCTCCGCTGTAGTGCGTACACTTTAGTCCTTGAGTACACTTTAGTCCTTGAGTAGGTTCTCTTTATTTCTTTTGTTAGTAGTAAACGTTACAGGTCGAGCAAGCGCAGGTACCCTGCCCGCTCCGCTGTAGCGCGTTGGCTACGCAATCAGGCTCACGACGTCTCTATCGGCCTTCGTGGTGTTCATGCACGGTGTCGAAAGCTTTCAATAGTTCACGCGACTATCTTAGTGGGTACATAAGCTGACATTTCGGTCGATCAGGGGTGGGCTCGGACGTTCTACGGGCAGAGTTAACAAGGCAGCGAGCTTCGGGCTGTGGCACCCGGAATAATAAACAAACACTTACCCGAACCAAATCACTGTTACGAAGCCCGTTAAAATTACGAGTGAATTCTTTTCCCCTTGGACGCCTCACCAGCGACAGGTGCCATCTTGTTTCGAAAGTCACTGACGTCACGTCGGCGTCGCGTTGTGATTCGTTGCCGCTTTGCGGTTCGTGAAAGCGGTTGGGAGAAATCGGTCCCGAAGCGGTTGGCAAAAACGCGCTCCGACCGCTCGATCATAGCCGCTTTGCGGTTGAGAACGCGCGGATCCGCTTCGCGTTCGCGGATCCGCTTCCAGTGTGAACGCGCCATTAGTGTTTTAATTTAACGTGCGTTTCCAGGTTATGATACGATTGCGTTCCAAAGCCTCCCCTCGAAAATTCAATATCAAATTTGAATTCCATATTTTCATCAAAGATGAAGAGAGGAAGAAGAGAAAAAACAACTTAGTGGTTGCTTATCAAAGCCTCTGCCTCCCCCAACAACAACACCAACAGCAGATCGGAAGAAATAAGGAAAAAAACAGTTTGGTAGCATCACAGACATAATATACAAGAAAATTAAGTGAACATAGTAGTAAAATGCACTAAGTTTGCGTACCATTATTTTCAACACTGACAGATCCCTAGATAAATAGCTTGCGTATAACTAAAGCTATATTATAGAAGAAAACAAATTAACATACTGTAAAACCCTTTATTTTCGCGGCTCCCATTTTTCGCGAATCGGCCACAGAGGACATAATCGCGGCCACTAAATTTTGCGAATTTCAGACGCCTGCATTCAAACTCTTAAGGATCAAAATTTTCGCGTGCCCTTAAATTTCGCGAATTTTTCATTTCGCGAAATTCGCGAAAATTAAGGGTTCGCGAACATTAAGGGTTTTACAGTATGATAATAGTAGCATACTTTCAGTTTGCATACAGATATTTTAACACTGAAAGATTCCTAAATAAATAGAGTGCATATATTTTCGTAGTTGCGCAATTGATATCTATGTTCAGCTTGTCTACACGATTTAAGAGATAGGGGAGCTTATATCTTAGCATTTTAATTCGAAGTTTGTTCTGGAGTGGGGCACTGTCCAGTTTTCTACACAGCGGGTTTCATGAACCACTTTCTTTTGCTCAAGGTTGGCTATTGTTGAGTAAATAATTTCATTCTCTTGACAAAAGGTTTTGTAAGAAAGGAAAAGTTTGCGGTCGTAGTGAACCAGATTTCGAGTGACTGTTGTGAAATTGCCTTTTTTTGTTGCCAATTTTTTATTTGTCTAAAATTTGTGTATTCCGTGCTTCCCCTAACTAAAACGCAATAGTTATACTGGGAATGAAATACAAAAATATAAATGAGCCGCAAAAAAATAAGAATGTGGAGAATGTCACGATATTTATAATTTATACCAACAACCCTGGATAGTTCTTTTTTTAATATATACTGCACCGTTTTATCCCACATCATATACTGATTAAAGACTATATACCATAACCTTTTACGCTTTATACTACATTTATTTTATTCCCACCAATAAAACTAGTGAGCCTATAAAAGCTACTTGTTTTACGTTCTTTGAATATTGCTGCCTTCGTTTTGCTCGCATTTAGTTGCAATGAATTTGCTATCGTCCAAACGTTCAGCTAACCAAGCAATTTATTTTGCACTTTCTTTAATGCGATCGGTGCTATTCCCTGGGGGAAAAAGACACACGTATTATCTGCGTAGATAATAAACTTTACATCATGATCAATGTTTACAATGTCCTTTGCGAGCAACTTGGGGGCGCGACACCATCGGGATGGCGCACTCACCGTAACTGTACTTACAGATCCTGTTCCTGATTATTACCCCCACCTTTGAAGAGGCCCTACCATCGACAATTCTGGAGACGCCTGACGTTTTTCACCAGCAGCAAGCAGCAGAGGATTACCCGTCGCACACGCCAAAACTGGACGCATCGCTACCTTTTCACTGGCAACCTACATCCACAGTGTCGGAAACAGGCCGCCTATATAAGGAGGACCCAGGCGAAAATCCACTGGGGCGTGACACCATCGGGATGGCGCACTCGCCGTCACTGTCCTTACAGATCCTGCTCATGATCATAATCCCTACCTCTGAAGAGGCTCTACCATCGACTGTTCCGGAGACGCCTGACGTCTTTCACCAGCAAGCAGCGGAGGATTACCCTGGCCACCCGCCAAAACTGGACTCATCGCTACCTTTCCACTGGCAACCTACAGCCAAAGCGTCGGCAACAGGCCGCCTATATAAGGGGGACCCAGGTGACAATCCACTGGGGCGTCACACTATCGGGATGGCGCACTCACCGTCACTGTCCTTACAGATCCTGTTACTGATCATAATCCCTACCTCTGAAGAGGCACTACCATCCACTTCCGGAGACGCCTGACGTCTTTCACCAGCAGCAAGCAGCGGAGGATTACCCTGGGCACCCGCCAAAACTGGACTCCTCGCTACCTTTCCAATGGAAACCTACAGCCAAAGCGTCGGCAACAGGCCGCCCATATAAGGGGGACCCAGGCGACAATCCACTGGGGCGCAACACCCTCGGGTGGCGCACTCACCGTCACTGTACTTTCAGATCCTGTTCCTGATCATAAACCTGCTTCTGAAGAGGCTCTACCATCGACAGTGTCGGAGAAACCTGACGTCTTTCACCAGCAGCAAGCAGCGGAGGATTACCCTGGGCACCCGCCAAAACTGGACTCATCGCTACCTTTCCACTGGCAACCTACTGCCAAAGCGTCGGCAACAGGCCGCCTATATAAGGAGGACCCAGTCGAGTATCCACTGGGGCGTAACACCATCGGGAGGGCGCACTCACTGTCACTGTACTTACAGATCTTGTTCCTGGTCATAAACCCTACCTCTGAAGAGGCTCTACCATCGACAGTTCCGGAGACTCCTGACGTATTTCACCAGCAGCAAGCAGCGGAGGATTACGCGGCGCACCTGCGAAAACTGGACGCATTCGTACGTTTCCACTGGCAACCTACAGCCAAAGCGTCGGCAACAGGCCGCCCATATAAGGGGGACCCAGGCGACAATTCACTGGGGCGCAACACCATCGGGTGGCGCACTCACCGTCACTGTACTTTCAGATCCTGTTCCTGATCATAAACCTACTTCTGAAGAGGCTCTACCATCGACAGTGTCGGAGAAACCTGACGTCTTTCACCAGCAGCAAGCAGCGGAGGATTACCCTGGGCACCCGCCAAAACTGGACTCATCGCTACCTTTCCACTGGCAACCTACTGCCAAAGCGTCGGCAACAGGCCGCCTATATAAGGAGGACCCAGTCGAGTATCCACTGGGGCGTAACACCATCGGGAGGGCGCACTCACCGTCACTGTACTTACAGATCTTGTTCCTGGTCATAAACCCTACCTCTGAAGAGGCTCTACCATCGACAGTTCCGGAGACTCCTGACGTATTTCACCAGCAGCAAGCAGCGGAGGATTACGCGGCGCACCTGCGAAAACTGGACGCATTCGTACGTTTCCACTGGCAACCTACAGCCAAGGCGTCAGCAACAGACCGCCTATATGAGGGGGACCCAGGCGACACTCAACTGGGGCGTAAAACCATCGGGTGGCGCACTCACCGTCACTCTACTTACAGATCCTGTTCCTGATATAACAGCTAGCTTTGAAGAGGCTCTATCATCGACAGTTCCGGAGACGCCTAACGTTTTTTACCAGCAGCAAGCAGCGGAGCATAACCCGGGGCACACGCCAAAACTGGACGCCTCTCCACTGGCAACCTACAGACACAGCGTCGGCAACAGGCCACCTATATTAGGAGGATTTAGGCGACAATTTACTGGGGCGTGACACCATCGGGTGGCGCACTCACCGTGACTGTACTTACTGATCCTGTTCCTGATCATAAACCCTACCTCTGAAGAGGCTCTACCATTGACAGTTCCGGAGACACCTGACGTCTTTCACCAGCAGCAAGCAGCGGACGATTACCCTAGGCACCCGCCAAAACTGGACTCCTCGCTACCTTTCCACTGGCAACCTACAGCCACAGCGTCGGCAACAGGCCGCTTATATTAGGATTTCGATCTACTGGGGTGTGACAGCATCGGGATGGCGCACTCACCCTCACTTTACTTACAGATCCTGTTCCTGATCATAACCCCTAGCTTTGAAGAAGCTTTACCATCGACAGCTCCGGAGACGCCTGACGTTTTTTATAGCCGATTCACACGACGGACCGAATCGCGATTTTCGTCCGCGGACCGTGCACCACGTGACCGGCACGTCACCAATTCCTGCGATCCGCGCGTCGTCCGCGGACGCGCGGACTGATAAAGTCGAGCGCCTTTTTCACTCGCGGATCTTTGGCGGGAGATTGACTCGAAAAGCGTTTAGTCTGGCAAAGGTACATTGTTTTCTCTTTTTTTGTTTTGTTTCTGAACGAAGAAAACAAAAATGGCGCATCGTTGTGTTTTGTGCGTTCGCTGGTTCATTTTGTCTCGCGTTTCTTGGTTCCACGTGTGAAAGAAACTGAAGAAACTTTGTCTGGCTGACGCGACGCAGATTCCGGTACTCCTCCGGGTCCGCGTCAAGAAGCTCCAGTCAAAACTCGTCTAGCACGCCGCGATAATTCTTGCACGTCCAATCAGGATTTCACCGAGCAAGACCTCTCTTGTGGCTGTGGTGTACTTGAGTGTTGTGCACGAGCGCGGAGTGCGTGAAGGCATCTTCGAACGCCCCTCCGCGAGCCCAGAACTTCGTCGCTTCTACGAGGAACCCTTCTCGAGCAGGACCATGCCTGTGTCACTCTCATGCTTTGGGTCAGTAAAGCTTGTGGCGCTTCGCGCGAAGCCTATCACGGTGTTTTATCTCGATCTGTACGTAACAGTGGCGTACGATTCATTATCGCGGTAGGAGACGTCGATTCCTCTCTTGACAACGGTGTCACGGTGCGATGTTGGAGTTTCGCGGCACTGTGGGGTGGCGAACAGGTTCGGTCCGTCCTCGCTGGCGTCTGCTCGTCGTGTCCCTCGTGTGGATGCGCTTGGGAGACGGACGATCCGCGGACATGTCGTCACGTGATCAATCCGTCCGCGGATCAGTCCGTCGTGTGAATCAGCCATTACCAGCAGCATGCAGCGGAGGATTACCCGCGGCACCCTACAAATCTCAACGCCTTTGCACTGGCAACCTACAGACACAGCGTCGGCAACAGGCTACCTATATAAGGAGGATACAGGTGACAATTTACTGGGGCGTGACACCATTGGGATGGCGCACTCACCGTCACTGTACTTACAGATTCTGTTCCTGATCATAACCCCTACCTCTGAAAAGACTCTACCATCGACAGTTGCGGCGACGCCTGACGTCTTTCACCAGCAGCAAGCAGCGGAGGATTACGTGTCGCACACGCCAAAACTGGACGCATCGCTACCTTTCCACTGGCAACCTACAGCCACAGCGTCGGCAACAGGCCGCTTATATAAGGAGGACCCAGACGACGATCTACTGGGGGTGTGAGAGCATCGGGGTGGCGCACTCACCGTCACTTTACTTACAGATCCTGTTCGTGATCATAACCCTTAGCTTTGAAGAGGCTTTACCATCGACAGTTTCGGAGACGCCTGACGTTTTTAACCAGCAGCAAGCAGCGAAGGATTACCCGAGGCACCCACCAAAACTGGACACCTTTCCACTGGCAACCTACAGACACAGCGTCGGCAACAGGCTACCTATATAAGGAGGATTCAGGTGACAATTTACTGGGGCGTGACACCATCGGGATGGCGCACTCACCGTCACTTTACTTACAGATCCTGTTCCTGATCATAACCCCTAGCTTTGAAGAGGCTTTACCATCGACAGTTGCGGCGACGCCTGACGTCTTTCACCAGCAGCAAGCAGCGCAGAATTACGCGTCGCACACGCCAAAACTGGACTCCTCGCTACCTTTGCACTGACAACCTACAGCCACAGCGTGGGCAACAAGCCGCTTAAATAATGAGGACCCATTCGACGATCTACTGGGGTGTGACAGCATCGGGTAGCGCACTCACCGTCACTGTACTTACAGATCTTGTTCCTGATCATTACCCCTACCTCCGAAGAGGCTCACCATCCATAGTTCCGGAGACGCCTGACGTATTTCACCAGCAGCAAGCAGCGGAGAATTACCCTAAGCACCTGCCAAAGCTGGACTCTTCACTACCTTTCCACTGGCAACCTACAGCCACAGCGTCGGCAACAGGCCGCTTTTATAAGGAGGACCCAGGCGACGATCTACTGGGGCGTGACAGCAGCGGGATAGCGCACTCACCATCACTTTACTTACGGATCCTCTTCCTGATCATAACCTCTAGATTTGAAGAAGCTTTACCATCGACAGTTCCGGAGACTCCTGACGTTTTTCACTAACAGCAAGCAGCGGAGGATTACCCGTAGCACCAGCCAAAACTGGACGCCTTTCCACTGGCAACCAACAGACACAGCGTCGACAACAGGCCACCTGTATAAGAAGGATTCAGGCGACGATTTACTGGGGTGGGACACCATCAAGATGGCGCACTCACCGTCACTGTATTTACATATTCTGTTCCTGATCATAACCCCTAGCTTTGAAGAGGCTTTACCATCGACAGTTCCGGTGACGCCTGACGTTTTTTACCAGCAGCAATCCGCGGAGGATTACGCGTCGCACACACCAAAGTGGACGCATCGCTACCTTTCCACTGGCAACCTACAGCCACAGCGTCGGCAACAGGCCGCTTATATAAGGAGGACCCAGCCGACGATCTACTGGGGCGTGCCAGCATCGGGATAGCGCACTCGCCGTCATTGTACTTACAGATCTTGTTCCTGATCATAACCCCTGCCTCTGAAGAGGCACTACCATCGACTTCCGGAGACGCCTGACGTCTTTCACCAGCAGCAAGCAGCGGAGGATTACCTTGGGCACCCGCCAAAACTGGACGAATAGCTATCTTTCCCCTGGAAGCCTACAATCACAACGTCGGCAACAAGCCACCTATGTAAGGAGGACCTGTAGTGGCTCAAAGCCACACAGCTCGCCGCACGCGAGAACGACCATGTGCACTTCTTCATTGGAGGCGATTGATTTTCACTCCCGCGTGGGGAGACAAAAAGGAGATCGACGAGGAAGAAGAATAAAGGCAGTTGAGATCTGGTACGCAAGCTTTCAGGCCGTTCTTTCTCAGACCTCGCTTGCCGCCTCAACATTGGTGACCCGGAACTTGGCAGCAGCGCCATGACCTCGCCACAAGAGCACGATCCCCTGTCGGTTTCCACCGTCAACATCAAGTTACCGCCCTTCTGGACCTCTGATCCAGAATTGTGGTTTATTCAAGTGGAATCACAATTCGCCGCACGACGCATCATGGCAGACCTCACAAAATACCACCACGTGGTGAGTAGTTTGCCGCCCGCTACAGCGTGTGAGATCCACGATTTCCTGTTTGCTCCACCCGCGGAGGATGCGTACAAGACGCTCAAAGAGACCCTCATTCGAAGGGTTACCCCTTCAGAACCCCAGAGATTTCAGCAACTACTTCGCGAAACGGAGCTCGGCGACCGTGCACCGAGTCAGCTACTCCGTCAAATGCAACAACTGCTCGGCACCAGGACGACGGATCTTGACAGCATAATGCTCCGAGAACTCTTCCTCCAGCGGCTTCCTGCAAACGTGCGGATGGTACTCATCTCCGCCGGGGAAGCGAACCTCCCCAAGTTGGCTCAGCTTGCCGACAGACTAATGGCTGTGCCCTCTTCCTCTGTCTCGGCCGTGCAAGCAGAACCGGCTACTTCTGACCAGTTGCAAGACATTCGAGACGAGATATGGCGCCTTGCCGTCACAGTCGCTGCACTGCAGGAGTCTGTTTCCCACCCGTCTAACCAGAGTACCAAGCCGCGACCACAACAGCAGCAGAAGGTATGCTGGTATCACCGCAAGTACGGTAACGCCGCACGCAACTGCGTACCACCCTGCGAACACTCGTCGGGAAACGGCCGGGGCCGGCACTGAGGGCGATCAGTGCCTCCGCCTTGCCAGAGAGTCGTCCCTCTGTCTTTTTCCTCTCCGACCGCGACAAGGGCGTTCGTTTCCTTGTTGACACGGGCGCAGAGGTGAGCGTAATCCCGGCGTCGTCTGCCCATCGGAAACTCCCGAACTCGTGTCCCCTGCAAGCCGTGAACAACACGACAATCGCCACTTACGGGAACCGCTCTCTGTCCATCGACCTGGGCCTCAACAAGACGTTCCGCTGGGTATTTATAGTGGCCGACGTAAAGTTTGCGATCCTCGGAGCAGACGTTCTTCGGAACTTTGGCCTTTTAGTGGACGTGCGCAACAGACGGCTCCGAGATCCCGTCTCGCAAATGGCCGTGCAAGGCAAGCTTTCTAGACACCCCCCATTGAGCCCCACGCTATTAGGACCGTCGGGCCCTGCACGCTTCACGGCAATCTTACAGGAATTCCCTGATTTGACGCGCCTTCCGCAAGCGGACTCGGCTGTGACGCATGAAGTGCGTCACCACATTACCACCACAGGCCCGCCCGTCCACGCACGGCCCCGTCGTCTATCGCCAGAGAAGCTACGGGTAGCTCGTCAGGACTTCGACCACATGCTCGAGCTCTGGATAATCCGCCCGTCATCCAGTCCCTGTGCATCCCCACTGCACATGATGCCAAAGTCCATTCCAGGGGACTGGCGCCCATGCGGAGATTATCGAGCACTTAACAGAGCAACAGTTCCTGACCGCTACCCGGTTCCACACATTCACGATATTACCACGAACTTACACGACGCCACAATCTTCTCTAAAGTAGATCTGGTTCGAGCCTACCACTAAATCCCCATGGCAACATAAGACATTCCGAAGACGGCCATATCAACACCGTTTGGCCTATTCGAGTTCCTCCGAATGCCGTTCGGCCTATGCAACGCAGCCCAGACATTCCAGCGCTTCATCGACGGCGTCCTGCATGGCCTTGACTTCTGTCACGCGTACCTCGACGATGTACTCGTTGCAAGTAGCTCGCCGGAAGAACACGAGGAACAACTGCGCACCGATTTCCGGCGGCTGACTGAACACAGAATCGTGGTGAACACCGCCAAATGCGAACTCGGTGTACAGGATTTGGCTTTCCTCGGCCACCTCATCTCAAGCTCGGGAATTCTACCAACTCCAGAGAAGGTCGAAGCCATTAGACAGTTTCCCCCGCCAAACTCAAAACGTCAGCTTCGCGAGTTTCTCGGGCTGGTAAATTTCTATCGCCGCTTTGTTCCCCAGTGTGCGGCCATCCTGCACCCTCTTCACAGCCTCTTGGCGGCACCAGGGAGCCCAGCCACTGCACTTCACTGGACCGATGAAGCGACAGACGCTTTTCGACGAATCAAGAACTCTCGCAGATGCTGCACTCCTCGCCTACCCTCAGCCAGGAGTGCCACAATGTGTCATGGTCGACGCTTCAGATACAGCCGTCGGAGCCGTTTTGCAACAGCTCAACAATGGAGTATGGCGACCAACCTCATTCTTCTCCAGGAAGCTGACACCTACTGAGCGACGCTACAGCACATTCGGGCGCGAACTACTCGCCATCAACGCGGCAATCAGGCACTTTCGTCATTTCCTGGAAGGAGTAGACTTTTTCATACTAACGGACCACAAACCCTTGACCTACGCCCTCCGTTCTCTCACCTCAGATGGCAGCGCCCACACAGCGCGTGAACTGCGTCAGATGGCTTACATCTCCGAATTTACAGCGGACATTCGCCACGTCAGAGGGGCAGACAACGCCGTTGCGGATGCGCTATCGCGTAACCCAATCAACGCTCTCGACTTGCCCCCGGGATTCGACTTAAGAAAACTTTTGCTAGCTCAGCGTGGCGATCCAGATTTGAGCCGACTGCAATCTACAAAAAACGCACTCAACCTACAGTGGTTGCCTCTCACCGGAGCGCAAGACAAACTTTGCTGTGATTTTTCCACACGTAACCCCCGCCCTTTTGTGCCCTCCAGTCTCCGTCGGGATGTCTTCACATCACTGCACATTCTGTCGCACCCAGGAGTCCGTGCGACACAGAAGATGGTCACTTCCCGTTTCGTCTGGCCCGGGATCAACAGAGACGTCCGGCAATGGACTCGAGAGTGCCTGTCCTGTCAACGAGCGGAAGTGCAGCGTCACATAGTTACACCCTTGGCAAGTTTTCCAACACCGGACGCTCGATTCGACCATGTTCATGTGGACATAGTTGGACCGCTGCCGCCCTGTCAAGGTCAGGCGTACCTGTTGACGTGTGTCGACCGCTTCACGCGTTGGGCGGAAGCAATTCCGATTCCCAATATCACTGCCGAAACAGTCGCTCGTGCCTTCCTCCATACTGGCTCTCTCGTTTCGGCGTGCCTTCTACCATCACAACGGACCGAGGCAGCCAATTTGAATCCACCCTCTTCAGTGCCTTTACTCAGGTCATTGGCACCACCCGTGTAAGAACCACGTTCTACCATCCAATGAGCAATGGCATGGTGGAGAGATTTCATCGCCAACTCAAGGCAGCCTTGATGGCGAACGAGGAGCACTCCTGGATGGAAGCGCTTCCTCTCGCCCTCCTGGGCATCAGGACTGCCTTGAAAGCAGACATCGGCTGCAGCGCAGCTGAGCTTGTCTACGGAACGACGCTGCGTCTCCCCGGCGAGTTCTTTTTGTCCAGCCAAAGGGAGGCCCAGATCAACCCCGGCGACTACGCGTCTCGTCTCCGCAGCACTATGGGCAAGCTTCGTGCTACATCCCCGCGTCAGCCAACGACACGAGCCATTCATCTGAGCACAGACCTCGCATCCTGCACGCATGTGTTTGTGCGACACAACGCGGTGCGACGATCACTTCAGTCCCCGTACGATGGACCGTACAAGGTTCTGCGTAGGAGGGATAAGATGTTCACAATCGACAGGCGCGGTTGTCGGGAGGTCATATCAGTCGACCGTTTAAAACCGGCCCACATGGACCCCTTCGGAACCACGGCAGCCGCCCCCGCCGCGAACACACTCATCGCCAGACCGCCGGCTCCATCTACGGAAGTCCCGAATTGACCCCCGCGGCCACCGTCAACTAGCATCGGGCAGCACACACGCTGTGAACGGCACACCAAAGCCCCCCTTCGTCTCAATTTGTGACCGATTCTTTTTTTTCTTTTTTTTTTCTTTTTCACAGTGAAATCGCTCGCGCACTCACTAGAGGCGGAGTGTTGTAGTGTCTCAAAGCCACACAGCTTGCCGCACGCGAGAACGACCATGTGCACTTCTTCATTGGAGGCGATTGATTTTCACTCCCGCGTGGGGAGACAAAAAGGAGATGACGAGGAAGAAGAATAAAGGCAGTTGAGATCTGGTACGCAAGCTTTCAGGTCGTTCTATCTCAGACCTCGCTCGCCGCCTCAACAGACCCACGCGACAATCTACTGGGGCGTGACATCATCGGGATGGCGCACTCACTGTCACTATCCTTACAGGTTAGTTATTAGACCACTGCACTACTTGTAGGTCGACCGACTATTGTTTGTTCAGGATACCATGCCCCTTTGACCACCAAAGTATCGAAAAGCAAATTCGCGCGTGTTTTGTATTTGTTTCCCTTCCTGCTCATCACCTCTACGGCTTTTTTTGTCGTGAGCTGTCGAATCGAACCCAGGTCCCGAAACCCGAAGCACTGATGTTCAAACAACAATCTTAGCAACTGTGCAAAGAATTGAAGAAGGCCAAACACAAATCCTAAGTGAAGTGATACTACTAAGAGATAAACAGAAAATCACAGATACCAAACTGCAACAGTTATCGGGTGAAGTGACCGTAATAGACCCTTTTCATGTTTACAAACATGAACTGCCTCCTGCGTCCCAAGCAACTTCCGGTCGCTCCGTCTTTGAAAGTATATCGAGCTTGCCTATGTCGCCAGTGCTAGAAAGCATAAACGCTACACGCACATCAAAGTTGGAGATTTAACGAGGGCCCTCGGCTGGTCAATTTAACGTCTTGGAGGAGGCAAGTTGGTTTACAAGAGTATTCGAAAATATTTATCATATCTGGGGGTTCTGCGTTCTTTTGGCGTTCACCTGGAGAATTGGTGGTTAAACGTTTCATCAACATTTCAAACAGCGGTGTTAGGGTGGGCTTTGTTCATACTTTTTATGAACCGGAAGTTCTCTGGGACGTCAAAGACTAGAACAACGCCTGGTGGCGTTTGCCATGAAAAGGGTCTATAGAAGCCGAGCTTGCGCAGTTAAAATCCCAGTCTCCCTCCCTCTTACCTGCTAAAACCATCCATCACTGGAATCTAAAATTACTCATGTGCATACAGGCTAGATGCGATGATGCGTAAAATGGACTTCGGCGTTGCAACCTTTTTTGTTTGACGGCATCGCGGACTCTGAAAACGAAACGTGGACCATGAGCAGGGCAAACATTTTAGAATTATGCACGCAGAACCTTAAACAGACCGTAAGCTCTGATTGTGTTGAAAATGCCCATCGCCTGGGACGGTTCTCAGCGAAAACAAATCGGCTCATAATTGGTGAAGTTTTCCCGATTCAAGGAAAAATATCCGATCGTAATATCCTGTTCATTACTTAAGGTGACACCTTTCGCCGCAGGGGAAGACGCTTCTTTGGACGTTCGAATTGCCAGAAGAAAACTTCTCCATTTTGCAAAAGAAAAAAAGAATGTCTTACAAGCTGACGTTTAATAAGCTAAATATAGATAACAGGATATTTGTTTAAAATCCCCTATCAGACAGTGTAGAACAACTGACAGCATAACAGCGAACGAAAAAAAATCTAAGCCCTCCTTTTCTTATCGGGTCTTATCGAAAATCGCGGATAAAATTGCATTGTATCATTTGTGTTCAGTGACATCCGCAGTGTAATCCCTGAACATGATTTACTGTTATCATATTTGGACGATAACGATCCCGACGTTGTCATCTTAACAGAGACTTGGCCAACACCTGGTATACTTGATAAGGAAATAGTTGACGTATCTGCAAACCTCAACTTTTTTCGTAACGGAGATATCAGAAGGGGAGGCAGTATCTTAATAACTGTCAAAACAGACATTCTTTCATGCATGATAAAAATTGATAAAGACATTGAGGTGCTATGAATTTGTCTTCATACTTCATTCAAGGAAACCCTAGTTGGTGTTTGTTATCGACCTCCGAACAGTGACTCATCATTCTGCGATTCATTTCACGATAACTTAAACCTGATTCACTGCGACTCTCCGAAATCCGACGTACTTGTATTTGGTGACTACCTTTCCATCTATTGACGGGTCGACATCCCAAGATAATACTGAAACAAAGTTCATTGATATATGCCTAAATTTCAACATTGTACACGTGGTATCCGCCAGCGCGCGCGGCAACAACATTCTGGACTTATTACTAGCATCAGCACCAGACTTCATCACTTGCTTTACCTGCTTGAGCGGTTTCAGTGATCATAAAATTGTGAATCTGAAATTAAACTTCTCTACCTCCCAGAAGCTGCATACTGTTAAGCTGATAAGAGATTATAGCAAAGCTAAATACGACTCATTTAATAAAAGACTCCTGCAGTTTCGTTCTTCATTCACCACAAGCTTTCATGCTCGTGCAGTAGGAAATAATTAGAATATGGTTAAAAATAAATTATCTGCGCTCATTGACACTCAAATTCCCCTTGTTTCGATTCGTTCCGACATCAGTCATCCCTGGTTTAATAAAGGACAAAAACGCTTCGTAAAAAAAGAAAATACTATTACAAAAAGCAAAACAATTTGATTCTGATGCATTGTGGGCGACGTACTCTAGCTGCGAAGATAATATATTGCCTGTCTAGTAGACTCAAAGAAAAAGTACTTCATTTACGATATACATGGTCTACCTAAAAATAATCCAACGAAGTGCTTGAAAACTTTATCGCCAACCGGGTCTCATGACAAGATATCCCATTAGCGATCCTGGCCAACTCGTACCCTACGCGAGCTGCCCAACGGAACTCAATACTTTCTTTACGTCTGCTTTCACAGCTGAGAACCTAAGTAATATTCCGTTTGTCCGAAAGCGAGACTACCGTTTTATGAAACCCATTTCAATCTCGTTTGCAGGAGTTCTAAAACTCATCTATAACCTTAAATTCTCAACATCCGCGGTCACTGAAAAGATCGCCTCTAAAATATTGCGTAATACTGCTGAGGTATCATCAATTATGCTTTGCTTACTTTTTGAACAATCGTTATCTATCAGATCCATCCCTTCAACTTGAAAATCGGGAAGATCGTTCCAGTTTTTAAAAGTGGCAGTAAAATTTCACCGAACAATTATTGACCCATCACATTAACAAGTGCTGTCTCAAAGCTATTGGAACATGTAATTTTCTCAAACAATTTTCTGTAGTTCCTCACCAAACGTACCTTATTAATAAAATCGAATCCATTCAAAACCGAGCTGTCCGCTTCATTTCTTCATCATATTCGCGTTTCGACAGCGTCTCACTAATAAAGCAAAATTATTCTATTTGTCTATTCGATACTCGACATAACATTTCTCACCTTTGCTTAATTCACCGATTATGCCACAGCCCTGGTGGGACTTGATTCTGGCATCTGGAACCCCTGAAAAAGGAATCACGTAACTTTAACACTGAGAGTTTTAAACGCATCTATGGGACATTATTATCATTCAACAATTCTTCACTGCCACGTGCCATCAAGTTCTGGAATGATCTTCCCGAGGCCGTTGTTTCAGTTTCCGATTGAACTCTTCTTCGTTCAGAGGAAACCTCGTATATTTTAGCTAATTAAAAATGTGTAACGATGTCCCTTCCTCGTGAACTGGGCACTGTAGCTATATTTTGAAGTATTTAAGATGTTAACGAATATTATTATATTTTTTGTGCCATTATCTGCTTTATGACACACAGCTATGCAAATGTCTGGTTTATTTTGATGCGCCCAGTTGTGTATAATTGTTTTTATGAAGTCGGCGTGCTCCCTGCCATTCCTTATCCATATTAATCAGAATGGCAAACGACTAAAAGAGTTCACTCTGGTCATTGGAGAGCAACTGTGTCGAACTAAACCAGTTTTAATTCGCTTCTTGGCGAGTATGCTTCAAAGAAGTAAAAAAGTTATATGAGACGATGTAATTCTTATTGGTTTGCAAGCTGAAGTGGGCAGGCTCCTGGTATTCCGTCTCTCCCTGATACAGTGGCTGTAACATGTCCGAGCTTTCATGTAAGTGGTAGGAAGTTGTTTTCATCGACCGTAATATCTCATATTTTGATCCCGGGCATTGACCGTGGCTGGCTCTTATGTGGGGATTCAATATGCAGAAAGTATTCGTTCTTCCGGCTTTCCCAGAATTCCATTACTAATTGGTGGCGACACCGAGCACGACGCCTTAATTCAGCGGCAGTCGAAGTTCGCGGCAAGATTTGTGTGCCATGAGGAAGACTTAGGAGTCGCTTGGCTGCGAGAAAGTGTGATGGTGTTAAGGGCGCTAATTTTTCAGGATCATTACTGATGTGGATAAGTGGACTGCAGTTCACGGCGGCTTCTACTTCATAAAGTATGGTGGTACGTTTTTCGAACGTTAAGCTGCTGCGTCCAAGGGTTCTCTTCAGTGCGTTTTTGACGGTCCGAATTATTCGTTTCCCCCATCAGCCCCTCCAGGGTGCTCGCTCGACGTTGAACCTCCACTGAATACGGAGTCCGCTGGAGTAGTCTTGCACGCCATCTGTGGGAAGCATCTTTAAAACTAGGGCAGAGTGATGGAACGTTTGGACATTATCAAAGTAAAGCACAGATGGCACTAAACGTCGGGAAGCAAGTTCTATATGCAAAGCGCGTGTTACAGTACAAGGTAAAACAAATGTAGGTCTTTTCTGACGGTGCTGCACTTACTTACGTGCAGCGGTCCACAAAAGTCGATCCCGACGACATCAAAGGGGCTTGTTTCTGTAATACGTTCTCGTGGTTGTTGTTGCATACGTCGACATAGGACGCAGGTGTTCTGCCCTCTCTTCACCGTTTAAGGACCCCTCACAATTCAATTCCTCTGTCGTAGTTCCGTGAGTTTGCCTTGAAATGCACTATAAAGAATTCGGACGCGCGTAGCCGGTAAAAGAAGCTCGTTGAACCGGGGGTTACTTGGGAGTAAAATTGAATGTTTAACCTCAACTGGAACGTCGAGTTATTGCGAGTGACGTCCAACACGTATCAATCCCTGCCCGTCGAGAAATGAATGGAGTCTCGCAATTCTAGATGTTATGGGTACTCCTTGTTCAGACTGTAGTGCTGCAACCTCGATTTGAAATTCCATTGTATGCAATCTTTGTCTCCAGTAGACTTCCGCTCAAGCTATTTCCGTGGCTGTTAAAGCGCCTGAAAGCTGTGGAAACAAAGAGGTATTATGCTTGAATATTTTTCACCCCCGCGGTAATGCGTAGGACATGCGTCAGGTTGCTGTATTCATTAAATGGGGTCCAGAGATCCCGTGAAGTGCAATCTCGGAGTCTGTTCAGAGGTACGCTTAAGTATGTTTGGGTTCAAGGACTTGGTGTACGAAGTTGAGCAGCCGTGCTCCTAATAGGCAGGCAAGAAGTTCGAGTGGTGGTAGTGACTGTGATTTTAAGGTCGAGACACGATTCTTGGCGTTCAAGATCAGTTTTTAAAAATGAGCCATCCGAAAGTAGAGCCCTTAGGTATATGACTGTCCCAAAACACGGGGGCAGGGTGTCCGTAAACATATGTAGCCGAATGTAAGGGTCTGCACCAACTTGGAGAGGAAAGGCGTACCGCGGAATTCGGAAAGGAGAAGGCGAAACTAGATCCGAACACCGAGGATTCCATACTGTAGGCTCTTCAGCTGAGAGGTTTTCGTCCCAGAAGCACTTGCGCAAACAGAGGGCTTGAAACAAGAGCTTTGTTTGAGCAGCCGATAGGGCTAAGTAGCCAAACGTGTCGAAGGCCTGGGCGAACGCCAGAAGAGCGGTTCGCTTTGTGACTGGTTGCATTGTAAGGTAAGACGTCACACTTTGTGTACTGAGAATAATCTCGATTTTAGTTCGGTCCCACATAACTCCAAGCAACTTCACGGCAACGGTATTTTCTGCGGCATTTCCATAAGCAGTTTCATTGCGCAGAAATTGGTTTAGTAAGGATGACAAATTGAACCACCATTTTCGTAGCTCCATTCCTGCATCTGTTAGTAGTCAAATTTCGTGCTTGTAGACCTCCAAGACGTCGTCCTCAGATGAGCATCCCAGCGCGAGATCGTCCACATAAAAGGACTTCAGCAAACGATCCGCTATGGCAGGATAACACCCCCTGATAGAGATAGTGTGATGGTGTAGCATTGCTACAAGCAGGAATGGACTGGAAGAAGCTCCAAAGGGGACACGTGTCACGCGCAACTCCACTAAACACAAAGTTCGTAAAACACCCTCTTATAACGGAACCCAAGGTCGCAATATTAGAGTCTTTGGAATTTATCGACCGGAACGTAACCTTAGAACCAATTTTAGAAACTAATGTAAAAAAGAAACAAAAAATTAACTGGAGCTGTCCTGACCAAAATTTTCACAAGCCTATTGAAAAAAAAAAATAACGTATCTACTGCCATATTTTGTGATCACTCGGAACGCAGCCCCTACTAAATGATCCGCGGGGCTGCTCATTACTTTTTGAGCACTTATTTTGTATTCTACCGTTATCTGTAACGGAGCGTTTTTCAAGTATTCGAATACACGCGCAGGTTCCCTGAAAATTGCTGAATCATATGCCGATATCTTGTTTCTTTTTACATTAGCCACAATAAACGGCGATGTCTTGTCCGAGTCCGAAGACTAGTGGAAAAAAAAAGCCGAAACCTCCTGGCACAAAAACAATTGTAGAGCCCATCTACGTCCCTTGAAGATGGAGGACTAGCGAAGCTGTTATCTTTACGACAACTTTACGACAACTTAAAAAAAAACAGTACGACATTTATACGATTTACGTATGATTGTAATTAAGACACGTTCAAGACTTCGTTGTTTGATTGCCTTTGTTTAATTGTTGGTGACTAAAGTGATCATTGCTTTATGGTTACTTATGAGCAAGTTCTAAACACAATTTTCGAGGCACATCTCGAGGAGAGTTTTTTACGACTGAGCCCAAGCATATTTATCAGCATCGCCGAAGTGAAAGAAAAGAAGGTTAGATCGCCGCGTTCTAACCCTAGCCTCGCCACAGCGCACTCTTAGCTGAGATAAGTCGGTGACCGTAGATGATAACGAGGGATCAGGACCTCACTATCTAATAATGCCGAGGGAGGCAACTCACGCGGGTTGCCCACTCTTTTTATTTATACTTGCCACGACCAATCGGAATGAAGGAGCGCCACTTAAACGTTTTTTTTTTTTTTTGTTAACATCCATGGCCGCATTTGTTTCCAAATCCTAGCACATAACAACTTCGCTGTAAAAAAAAAGAAAAGAAAAAAACCCAAAACACTTTCTAATTTGAATGAAAATGGACCCCAAAGACAGAACTCCACCCGTAAAGCTGCTTGCCTCCCCCCCCCCCCCCCCCCCGGGAAAAAAGAAGTATACGTATATACAGGGTGTTTCAGAAAACGCAGGCCTAATCGCTCCTGCGAAAACTAAGCATGGCACAGAAAAAAGGTTGATGCCGTTTTGGTGTCTGCCCAAAACCCCATTTAGAGAAAATAAAAACGTTTAGGATTTTTTTTAATTTTTGGAAAGTGATTCTTTGTTCATTTTAAGGACATAGTTTCTATTAGAAACATACGGCGAATTATCAGTAACCCCGATATTAACCCTTTTTAGACAACTAGAAAGCATGCCGCGCATTTCAACATGTTTTGAAAAACCGCTCAATTCTGACGCGTACTCTGGTTTCGGATTCTTATCCAAGCGCATCTTGGCGGCAGCTGTCCTACCCTCCGACGGCCGAAGCGCGAAACCAAGGCAAGCGAAAATGTCAAAGCTCAATCTTCACAATGTCATGATGCTCTTTGGAACAGCGAGGCGTTCCTTATCGCCTGGCCGCGCGCGCGCGCTACACTTTCTTGTTTTTTACGAGAGAGGAAGGGAGACGGTTAGGCGGGAGAGCGATACTGGCGAATTGTCTGACCTTGGTTCCGCGCTTCGGCCGTCGGAGCGCACGACGGCTGCCGCCATGCTGACTTTGGATAAAAATCCGAAACCAGAGTACGCGTCAGATTTGAAGGGTTTTTGAAAATACGGTAAAATGCTCGGCATGCTTTATACTTGTTTAAAAAGGGTTCATATAGGAGTTATTGATGATGCCCAGAAATTTGTAATTGAAGCTGTGGAGTTAAAATGGACACCTAAAAAGTTACTTTCTAAAAAAACTATTTTTTTCCAAACGTTATTATTTTTTTTAAAAAGGCACTTGGGCAGACACTCGCACGGCATCAACCTTTTTTCCGTGCGATGCTTAGTTTTCGCAGGAGCGATTTGGCCTGCGTTCTCTGAAACACAATATATATATAATACAGGGAATTGGATGTAAATTGAGCCAAGGTTTAAAAATATTTTAGTGCATTCTAGGAAGATTAAACCAAACGAAGAACTTTGTTCATTGTTTGGAGCCAGCCAGGTTATTTTTGTATTTTGCCGAATTAAATAGTCAACCAAAATTAATATTCCAATTTTGAAATTTTCAATTTAGAGCAAAAGTTCAAATGACGAAGTTGTAGAGCGTCCTCAGAAATATCCAATTCGAGAAACCTTAACAACTTTTTTATGGGCTTCAAAAATGTTGTAAAATTATGAAAAAAAAAACACACCAAAACGAATGACTTCGTTTATGTGCACCTTGCATTGCAGCGCTCGCAGCCGTGGCTTGAATAAACTAGGCCTGCATAATAAATAGAGCACTGTTGACTGGGCGCTGTTTACAAATTCGCGCTTTTTATTCACAATTCAGGTACTTTTTCGAACCACGGAAACACGAAACATGGAAAGGTTTCTCGATAAAAAACCCTGAATTGGATGTTTCTCAGGACATTCTAGAACTTCATCATTAGACCTTTTGCTCTAAGCTGAATATTTCAAAAGTTCAGTCATTAATCTTAATTAATTATTTGATTGGGCAAAATAACAAAAAATGGCCTGACGCGCAACAAACACTGAAACACCTCATTCGTTTAGTTTCGTCCTCCTGATATTCACAATCCCTTTTTAAACCTTGACTCAATTTATCTTGAACACCCTATATAAATATATATATATATATATATATATATATATATATATATATATATATATATAATCGATACGAACGTTCCTTGGGCAAGCTGCAGGCATCGTCAAAGCAGAGACACATGGAATCTTCATCGAAATGTTTCGTAACATAGAGACAAGGGCAGCAAAAGGTCTTCATTGCAATTGAAGACTTCTAGTTGTTGAATTCCGCCTGCTTCTACCCGCCTATCCTTGATGGTCTCATGTTGGCCCCGGCCTTTTTGAATACACGGAAAGATGGTTTAACATGCAGCAACCTGATGGAACGCTTTGTGCGACAACGTTGCCCAAAAAGTTAGTTTACAAAATGTGGCGAACTGTAACATGCATCTTTGCAACATGTCTTCCACACAGTAAATATGGGCTAAATTGCGTAGGCGACATTATTGCGAAGCACAAACTTCGGTTGTCTGGTGAGCGTTCCTTAAATCGTTTTGTGTAAACTGAAAAACAATTATTCACGCTTGCTTCTTTCTTATTCATATGAGTGTCACCCATTAATAAGTTCTGTGAAGTTCCGTGACTAATAAATCTTTCATTGTGAACCAAGCGCTACATGACGGAATATTTGTTTAATTTTTCCAAGTAGGTAGAAAAAAATCCACATATTCTACATGGGATCCTTCCCACACAGATTCATTAATTTAAGGTTTACGACGCGAAACAGAGTAATTACTCAATGCAACGTGAAAAATAGTCGAGCTGCAGCAGGTGTTTCGGGAAGGTCTGAGTTTCACCCACGCATTGATCTTGACGGAGGTTCTGTTGTCCTAAGCAGATAGAAATTAAGTGCTTCGTACGCCACAAAGTCAGAACTGCTTGAAACGCAAGAAAGACATTTCAAAACACAGATAGGCACCTAATGAAGGTTCAGGTAAAAGCACCTGTTTTTATTTACTCTCGATAACAATAAACATGTGGCCCAATATTAGAGAAGGTGCCATCAAGCATGAGATGCCATGTTTAAGATAACATGAAAGTCTATGACCAGAGTTGTTAGGTGCTCAAATATTTGGTCGGAAGCAATACTGACGCTCACAAAAACATCGATACGGTTTGAAAAGGAGAGTGCTGAATAATTTAGATCCTTTTTATGCGCAGTTTTTTTGCAATTATATTGCAGCAACGGAGGAAGAGCTGACCGATTGCGAAGACAAACGTTCCCCTTCTCTTGCATCTCATGATGGGAGAAAAATAACATTTACTGGACTACAAAATTTACAAACTCTATATGAAGTCGTACAACGCAAGCGCATTCCAACTAAATCCTGTACCCCAAAGTTAATTTTTATGCACCCTACCAAAAAAAAACGGTTTAAAAATAAAACTGAATGAATCCGGAATTTCAGTCCGTCATATGGGCCCGTAAGCAAAATGGATTTCTAGAAACCGTAAGATGAACCGGAAATAACCAGTCTGGAAACCCAACCGTAATTGGTAGAAGCGGAAGATGAACCGTATCTGGCCAATCCGTAGATCTTCACCGGAGTGGGTCGAACCGTATATTAAACCGTATCAGGCAACATCGGAAAATAATAGGAATAGTTTAATAGAGTGACATACCTACGCTTACGAAAATGTCATATCTGGACTTTATATTAAAAAATACAGATATGAATATATAAGGAATTGGGCAGATATGGCCAGATATGCAAGATAAGGCCTATCTTGATGGATAATGTCATATCTTCCCAATTCCTTTTATACCAATATCTGCCCAACTCCTTATATGCCATATATAGACTGCTTTATATTATCCCATGTTTGGGCCTGGCAGATAGGGTACCCACCCCATATAAAGCAATTTCCATGTGATGCTCCTTCTAGCATCACATGAAAATTATTGCCATGGGGCAGGTACCATACTTTCCTGTTGCAGACTTGGGATCATATGCATTTTTACGAATATCCACGAAATAAACAATTTACTGCTATCCCACACTGCCAAACGTGTATTTACGTAGATATATCTACAGAATAGGCCACAGATCAATCCTTAATGGTCTGGTTCGGAATTTGTCATTCTGACAAATATGTATGCTACAAAGATAGAATGCAGGCAATCACTAGTTAGAAAACATTTTATTATATCATTCGATGTCTGAAAGTCACAGCCCTTTGGCGGGATTGGTTGTCGAGGGAGCAGACAGGGAATTTGGTTTGCAAAATAAAGTTTTATACATGAAAGTGCCGAAACTCCAAACTAGCACTTCACCCATTCAAAAAAAAATGATAAGAAACAAAACTGTAATACGGTGATTTCATCTCAACTCAGGCACGGATTTAAGGTCGAATTTTTAATTTTGACGAAAAAATTATATGTTTTGGGGCAATTCCTGTAATAAAAGAAGACGCCAACGGCAATTTCGTCGGATTTTTCGTTCCCAAGGTGGAAACTGACGTTTTTCCAGCTTATCGGAGGTGCCATATTTCACTCCATCCCTTTTCCCTACTTTTTACGCTACATCAATATAAATTTATGGGAACACTCTAGACATAGACTTCTTCATGCTAATTAAGCGTCTAGGTCGTAACATTCTTAATGATTTTCTTTTTTTGTCAAACTGCCTCTCTGCGACGATATATGACGAAGTTCAGCAAGCTGTGCGGTGTGACCTAACCAACATATTTCTATGATCTTTATATCACCGTAAAGCTTCAATTAAGCTCTTTCTTTTGAGTATAACTTCAATATTTTGTGATAAGTATATATTGCGCTACTTTTGCTTGAAAAACGAAAATTTAAAAAAACTGACAAGTTTGGATTGTTTTTCTAAAAAAAAAAACACTTTTTATTTATTTTATTTTTTATTCACAGTTAGTTAATATAGTATTTTATCATAATCTACAAACAGAAATTGTAATATATTGTATGTATCGCTGCTATTAAGACTCGAATCTCGTGCTAAGAGCGTTTTGAATGGGACTTCGCACAGGCGCTCTGCTGAGCAGAATTTTGGCCTATGTAAGGTTTTCTATTTATCGTTAGCAGTTACCTCAATATCCAACCATAAACATTAATAAAATTTGGAGTAGTGTACTTAAAAAATTTACTTCAAAGTCCGTATCCACAAGTGCGGGCACAGCGCATACTTCCTCTCAATATGGTGGAATGCAGATCGTTAGAGAATTCCTCTGGGGCCTTTTGCTTTCGGCTTTGAGTTTTAAATACCGAACTTGACATGTAATTGTCATATTTTCTTATGTCAAACAGATATGCAGTGCATATACCTATGTACGATTTAGTATGTGACGCTTAGGAAGTACGGTTTATTTTGTGCGCGTACGAACTCTCTAATTAAATAACAAGCATTTCGTAGCGTGTAAGGCTTCAAACGTGTTAGTCATGTGTTTAGGTTTCAGTTCTATTTTCAGTGATTCATGCCGTGTTATTTAGACTTTTTCCTCTTGACTTAAGTTTGTCCGGGTGTCTAGATGTTACGTATTTTCTCCATCAATACAGAGGGCGAAGCTCACACACCTTGCAAATCACGCCAGTGCCAAGTAAATAAATATAATTAGAATAAATACTGTTGCTTCAGAGGCCAACATTCTACTCAGCAGAGCGCCTGTGCGAAGTCCCGTTCAAAACGCTCATAGCACGAGATTCGAGTTTTAATAGTGGCGATACAACAATATATTACAATTTCTGTGGGTAGTTTCTGATAAACTACTGTTTTAACTAACTGTGAATAAACAATAAAAGAAATAAAAAATGGGTTTTTTAGAAAATCGACTCCAAACTTTCTAGTTTTTCGAAATTTTTGTTTTTCAGGCACATGTAACACGCTATATACTTATTGCAAACTATTGAAATTATACTAAACAAAAGAGCTTAATTGGAGCTTTACGGGGATATAAACATCATAAACATATGTTGGTTAGGTCACACAGCACAGCTTGCTGAACTTCGTCAAATATCGTCGCAGAGAGGCAGTTTGACAAATAAAAAAAATCATTAAGAATGTTATGACCTAGACGCTCAATTAGCGTGAAAAAGCCTATGTGTAGAGTGTTCCCAAAAAGTTATATTGATGTAGCGTAAAAAGTATGGAAAAGGGATGGAGTGAAATATGGCACCTCCGATAAGCTGGAAGAACGTCAGTTTCCACCTTGGCCGCTTCAACGGTTCATAACTTGAGAACAAAAAATACGGCGAAATTGCCGTTTGCGTATTCTTTTATAATAGGAATTGCGCCAAAATATTAATTTTTTTTCGTCAAAATTAAAAATTCGACCCTAATTTCGTGAATGAGTTGAGATGAAATCACCCAATATCACACGGGCAACCATTAAAATCAAAAATGTAACAGCACACGGGTACCTATTAAAATAAAACAAACGGGAGGCGGCAATTAAGCTGTAAACTACACGAAAGTTCCAAAGTCGTTGATTATCAGTCACAGAGTCACAGGCCTGATTCACCTCTCTGGTCGAGCACAGCAGTTTTGACGTGGGCTTGCTTGCTGGCCTCGTCGTTGAAGTCCTTCTTTGCACCGTGCGATGTTCAAAGTCCCCCAGTCGCTCCTCGCTGGCCTTGTTTTTCCGTTCGGTCCCCAAATTATCCCTTGTGACCACGTACGTTGCACACACACACACACACAGACACCATTGTTCGCCGGAGGCAATACAAGATGAAAAGGCAATTACTGCTCCTTGAACACGACGAGGTCACGACTGTTTCCCGGACTAGAAAATGAAGAGGGCATCATATCTTTAACTAAACCCTAAAAAAAAGATTACCACATAAGTAACAAAAACAAAAATACGAAGGACTAAATCATAAGAAAAAATGAAATAATAAACACACAAGTAAAAAGAATAAAAACACGAAGGACTTACACAGTCAGGCCACATTTGGTCAATTAAAAATATAGTTTAATTCTGGTCAAAATATTCCTGCTGCGCTAAAGATCACCAATATGGTGTGTAAACTAGGCGTCCTTGATCAAAGCAGGAATATTTATGATCATAATCAAATGTCATTGCGAACTCAAAAAGAGTGGCTGCCTGTGTAAGTCTTTCGTATTACTATTCTCCTGAATTCTGTGTTCAATATTGTGGCAGCTCAGGGCCAGGCCGAACTTGGTGGTGCTTTTTTTCTATTCTGACCTTACTTCGGAAAGCTTCGTACCCATAGAAAGAAGCACTAGCTTCTCCACATAATTCCACCCCTTCTCCTTGGAGATACGATCCCCGTATGCTGTAAGTGGGAGACAAAAAACAATAATCAGCACACATGCACATTACTAACTACATTGTTTTGTAATAATTTTTTCTAAATAGGCCCCTGGCCAGGACCAAAGCAACACAAGAATTTTTTTTTGTGGGATGTATATTTTTGGCACAAACGATTTGGCCCGCATTTCGCTGAACATACCCTGTATAACCTTAAAGTGCACAATTACAATTTCGGGGTACTTTACACCATCATTGTGCTTCCTATGTGCATAACATTTAAAAGCCAAATCCGTGAACACTTCACAATAATTTATGCTTATTAAGTCCGTGTGCTTATGTGGGGCCTTTAAGTTCAAAGCATCCAAAGTGTGCGTCCGTCTGCATTCGCACAGTATACAGAAGAGGGGAGAATGCGGCCAGGACTATTGCTTTCACTCCTTGCAGCATATAGCTCAAGGATTGTCTAAAGTTTGCTTATAGAGGGCATTTCACCACGGAGAACGTACAAAGACAAGCTTAAAGGTCGCACAGGCAGTCTAAAAAACCGATTACATCGCGTTTTTTTTCCGTGCCATAAAACGGTGTGTAATTATAATCATAACATCAATGGGACTACACAAGATTGCATTAAAGTTCCCAATTGGGTGTGTTTTATACCGCACAGCCACTGTGTGCTACACAAGTCAACTAGCTCTACAGATACTGCTTCAGCACACCACTGCTAGGCTGAATCAGATAAGTGTCACACTTGCCGAGCTTGAAGTACAGTCGTGATCTATACGAAGGTGAACAAGCAATCGTCGACTGCCCAGCACTGGGAGCATCATGCAGCAGCTGACTTGCTCTCCTTTTCAAATGCCTCTGCCAAACAAGTGCTGGTAAGTCATCTGATAAGGAGAGAACGTCACCACGGACAGCACTGAGCAGTTGATACTCACCTGTTTACCTTCATATGGATCAAGTCTCTACCTGGCCGAAGTAGCCAGTGTGTGCGACAGCACAAACGGCTGTATTGAAATCTCAAGAGGATGAAAGTTCAGAACAGGCTTGGTAAGGTTTCACATTGCAAGTATGCCCATGCAAATTTCACTTTCTAAAACATAAAAATGCATTTCAAATTGTCACCAGGACAAGCTGCTCTTACACAGCTGTATATATAAGGCAGCTTACCATCAACAACCTTTGCAGACTGCCATGGACCTATCCTCGGCCTAGTCGATGCTAGCTTCTGTTCGGCGAGGGCTGCACTGAGTAGAAAGGTGAAAAATGTGCTGTAGATTATGTGAAACAAACAAACAAAAGCAATCCTAGCATGCACAACTCGCTAGAGGCACTGACAAATAAAAATCAGAGGTTGGGTCAATTATGTTAACGCAATATACTTCAAACGCGTACCATGAGTGCTGGCAAGATATTTGCTGTCTTCAATCTAGATAAGCTTGTAAATTTACATGCCAAATAACAAATAACTTAAAAGCTGAAATATATTTCGATGGAACTACAAAAACCGAAGACTAGCTCTGCAAATATGGTGCTATCTAGTACACCATAGATGAGTAGAATCGGATTACAGCGTCCCCCTTACAAAGACTGAAGCAAAACAAGTATAGAGTCTGCCGTGCCACTACAACAGAAACAATGGTATCGTGATCTCATGGAGATCAGAGTTCGGAACAAGTGTAACAGGGTTTGGCACGACAAGTATGCCAATGTCATTATTCATTTTTGTATATTTACGGTGACAGTGCAGGGAAACAATCACACACCAGATACTCAGAAAGACAAGCACACGCGCTGAACTTATAACTCTTGTGTATTCGACTACTTCATTCTTCACTTCAACGTCTGGATTGACTTTCCAGAACGTGATAAGCAGAAGAAATAGCACAAAATACAAGAAAAAGCGAAAGACAAGACAAAAGAAAAGGAAAAGACAAAAGAAAAAACGAAAAAAGAAAACCCTTACAATTCATCCCTCTCCCTCACCGCTATCGTTTAGATAGAAATTGGAGCTCTTTGGTCGACAGCGCTATAGAAGGACTACTTACACACTTGTCCTTCAGATGCTCTATTCTTTGCGGTTTCATTATTTTTCTTGTCAGTGGGTCTCAAATCCTACCTATTACGGAACAATTTTCAAAATGTGCTACGCAACCACAATCCTGACAGTAGATTCTCAAATGTCCAGCGACGACTCGGTGGGTATTATAAAAATGCTCCCTTAAACGATCATTCAAACACCTGCCAGTCTGGCCTACATACTCCTTACCACGCTACTTATGTAGACCAGACTGGCAGGTGTTTGAATGATCGTTTAAAGGAGCATTTTTATAACACCCACCGAGTCGCCGCTGGAAATTTGGGAACCCACTGTCCGGATTGTGGTTGTGTAGCACATTTTGAAAATTGTTCCGTAATAGCTAAGAGTAGAGACCCATTGACTAGAGAAATAATGGAAGGCAAACAATAAAGAATCTGAAAAACAAGTGTGTAAGTAGCCCTTCTATAGTGCTGTCGACCAAAAAGCTCCAATTTCTATCTTAAGGATAGCAGTGAGGGAGAAGGGATGACTTGTAAGGGCTTCCTATTTTCGTTTTTTCTTTTTTTTTTTCTTTTCTTCGCTTTTTTTTGTATTTTGTGCTATTTTTTCTGCTTATCACGTTCTGGAAAGTCAACCCAGACGTTGAAGAGAAGAACGAAGTAGTCGAATACACGAGTTTTAAGTTCAGCGCGTGTGCTTGTCTTCCTGAGTATCTGGTGAGCGATTGTTTCTCTGCGCTGTCACCGTAGAATATGGTTCACCAACTCGCCCAAGCATCCATTCTATCATTTATGCAACATTAAAATGACTCTGAAAGTGCGACCACCTACGGGGTGTATTCACGCAAGTCTTGCAAGTGTTGAATTGTAGGTACAGCGCCCTGGTTGTGTCCATGTGCGATATATGACCAAATACCACAGAGACCTAAAATCTCTCCGAAAACTAATGGCGCGGTTGGCAAGCGGCAAGAGTGGCACTGTTCACCACTCTCGCCGTTTGTTCGTGTTTGTGTGTTGCTACTAACAAGCGCACCAATGGGAAGGCTTCAGCCATTATTGGGAACACTAAATAAACAAATACAAAATACAAATACAACACACACAGCAAGACTGGATGCAAGTAGTGACGCACTTCTGTTGGGGTTCTGTGGATATTTATACAGCGTGTAGTTGGTCAGCCATTTCAAAGTTGCGATGCGTCGCTCGCTGTAGATGAGCAATTTAGCCAGTGCAGTACGACTGCTAGCCTGGGGTCTTCAACCTGCACCACGCAGTAGTGATACACGACCGCATGCCGGTACGATGCTCATCCAGATCGAAATGGGCAGGGGTGGGGATTGAACCCAGGATCCCTGGGTTTTGCAGCGCAAGCTTTCGCTCCACGTGCTCCAAGCTGGTGTGTGCTAGCCCAGTCGGCCACCGATCCCCCAACGCAAGGCAATGCAACACACTTCTGTTGTAAACTCAGCATTCCGCTTACGAATGAAATGCGCAATTCCCCTACAGGCTTTCATTCCACGTGCGTGGCATCAGAATCGCTAAAGGCCAGCCCATAAATACAGTCTGTGTTAAAACAATCCTAGCAGCAATAAGTTGCTATTATATTGCTCAATATATAAGCACCTTACCATGAACAGCCTTGGCAGTCTTCCATGAAGCCAGGACTTCAGCAGAGGAGACTGTCATTCTGTGTCGTCTCAGGACACTCACATCAGGATGGCGAAAGTGAATGCCAACGTCTAATTGGGAAAGGCTGCAGTAAGTATAAAGATGAAAACACAGATCAGAACATATGATAAAAAATATCATGGACCAACTTGAAGAAAAGTGCACAAAAAGACAAGGACAAAAAAAAGCAAAAAACAGGAACATGTAGGACACAGACTGGTGCACATTCGCAACTCGATCTATTGAACACAAAAGAAACGAAGTAAGAGGATGAGGGAAACCAGAAAGGCTGTGCTCGGAGAATGTCCGCTTCAGGAACCGGGGCGTGAGGCAAAGATGTCAGGTAGATTGTTTTGCGGACACTCTAACAGCCTTCCCATGCAGTAAGGTGGTGAGTTCATTCTGATTGAACATCTTGAAAAATAGCACACAAAAAACAAGGAATAAAGGAGAGGAATACATACACTACATACGAGTGCAGACTCCCAACACAGATAAATTAGAAAAGAAAGAAAATAAATAATGCGGAAGGAGCTTTAGCAAAAGTTTCGAACAGGTCCAAGTGGAACGTGCTAATTCACCCATATGCATAAGACTGTAAAAACGATTTCCTCGGCAGCTCAGGTAAAAGACGGATGTGCGGACACATTGGTCGCCCATACTACGAATAATAAAGGCCTAAAATAATTCCCTTGTATGTTTTTTCATAGTATCTGCTAATTATTCACGTTTTTCCTAAGGATGACATACACGAGCAGTGTAAACAGTGCATAGGTAGGTGACAATCCATCGTAGATTTTAGAGAGAGATTGAGCTGTCTTTATGTATTAGCCATCCATCTGTTACCTTAACTGACATGGAAATTATGTTTTTTTTAAATCTGCTCTTGCTAACAGGTAAATCAGCGCGTTCCACTTGGGCCTGTGCTCGAGCTCCGTCCGCATTCTTATTTCTTCCTTCTCTGATTTATGCGAGTTCAGTCTGCGCTTGCATGAGGTCTACGTGTTACTCTCCTTATCTCCTTGATTTTTGCGAACTATTTTTCAAGGTGTTCAATTAGTACCAGCTCACCACCTTACTACAATCACGCAACAACTAAAACAATTACAACTTACACCATTCGCTAAAGGCAGTACCAAACGAAAAAACAGGGATTGGGTGAGGTATGTCTAACACTATATACTTGCACTGAACAAAATATAGATACCAAAAACTGGCGAGACACTACCTTAATTCAGGACATGCTTGTAAATTTTCCCCAGAAGCTTGTAATTAATACTTGATAGCCTCTAAAAAAACACCAGTAGGAAGAGAATAAATGCTTCACCATTTGAAGCAGCCTGAATGTTTCTGGAGGTGTGAAATTCGTTGCACGTGCGTTGGATCATACGAAACACGTGTACAGCAAATGATCTTTAGAGCTCGACATTTCGCGAGGAATAAGTGCCGGCGTCAAAAATTATTTCGCGGGCACAAATTTTTGCGATCGGAAGTGGTATGCTATGCATTAATCACCATGGGGTGAATTCATCGCAGCACCAATTTTAGGCAATTCTTTTCTGATTACGAATCGCGAAAATGAAGTCGTTTGCAGACGACTGGGCGGCGGAAGCTACGGGCTTGCTCGATAAATCAATCGCTGCTTTTTGTCGGGTCCAGCTCTCCGCACGCAAGCACGGAGAGTGGCGTCGGCGATGGAGGGGCACCGCGCTCTTCTAGACATTCTAGTTTACCAGTAAACAATACGGCGGAGGGAAGCAATCAATCAACCCCCCCCCCCCTTTCCCCGTCTCCCAAAGAGTTCCGCCGCTACTGATGGACCTTGAGCGAGTACACAGCCTCTGCATCGGGGAAAAAAGAAGAAAAACAGCCTCGCATAACACAATTCGCGCTCAATTAGGAATACTGGTAAAAGCAAGCGATCTACAGACAATAACAAAGCTTTTGAACGCAGGAAATAATCTAGCGCTAAAGAAGAAAGACACGAACTTACTTCGGATCCACTGCCTTGATCTTGGTTGTTGAGCAGATGTGACGTAGTTCCACGTCTCACAGTCGCTTCCGTCTTTTTCGGACATATTTGAAACTAAGGCAAACTCCACGCATCACGACTAATCGGGAAATTGGACCGTTAGCCGGTCGTGAACACAGGCATTCAAACGCACACGGCCGGCAAAACGTGCGAAGCATAGGGCCGTTGATTCGATGAGATTGTATTCGTATCTTCAACACGTTTGAAATAAACGATCAACAAGCCGCATTATAAAGCTCATAAAATATACAGTAATAATAAATTATGCGCACGTCAATATTGCCACAGTATTATAAATAAGTCCTGAATACGTAGCAAAATATTAATACGAAACTAGAGTACAATGGTTCGAAATGAATTCAGCAAACATGTAACCTTTTAGAAAGCAAAAACAATCAATAAACTTGTTAAAAGAAGAAAAAAAAAAGAAGATCGACCGGGCGTGTAGCCTAGTCGGTTGGCGCGCTGTCTTGCTGAGTGTGTGGTTGTTAATTGGACTCGCGGTGGACACTTTTTTGTATTAGTTTTTATTATTTTAAATATTTTCTCACCATTCTGTATTAGTTTCTATTATTTTAAATATTTTTCACACGTTTTTGCATTAGTTTGCATCATTTCAAATATTTTCGATTTTTTGCAGTCGTCGGCACCGTGCTTTAGGGTAACAATCACACAGAAGGTGAAATATAAAAAGTGAGAGCCCAAGTTTGAATTGTTGCAATGCACAAACCGTGACCCTTTTGTTTTCCCGGGATAATTCAATCCCTCCGTGCTAATATGTGGGTCAGTGGAGTAGGCAAACAGCTCAAGTCCTTTCAAGGAAGAAAACAATGTAATAATAATAATGAGCATATTACGAGCAAATGGGAAAATGTGTAAGTGGTAAAACTGACACAGTGATGCAGCCGAAGTTTTTTCTGAAAGCGGTCATCTTCACCCACTATTGAAACAAAATACCGCCATTTTAAGCAGTAATTTAGCTGAGCTCATAGGGCTACGTATTAAGCACACCTCTTAATTTTCTGACTTCCCGGAAAGTAGTATTTAATTTTTATTCTGGTAGATCAGTGCTATCCCCCGCGTGCCGCGTCAGTTTTACTTTTTTATTAGGATCTAAACACGTTTTTATTCCCTGAGATCCAGGACAGCGCGGATAATTAAACTAGCTTTCAGAAATGGTATCGTTCGGCGTTGTAGCATGTATTTTCCGTACGCGTCAAGAGGCAGTGTGAACATCCACAACGCATTGCGCTTCTCGCTTTTTTCGCGTTAAAAAAAAAAAGTTTTTATGTTCGCGTTCCTCTGGTACGGGTATGTCGTATAACATAAGCTATCAAGAGACAGATAATCGTTTCGGCTATGTGAACATTTGAAATATTTCTGTTATATGATCGTAACTACCACAGAAAACAGTGGATTCCTGCCTGAAATAGTACATTTTCACACTCAATTTCACAGTATCGTAGCGTCATAAGCAATACACACATCGCCTTACTTTTTAGTTTCTGGAAAGTAATGTTTATTATTGTATTTGTAACTCAAGGCGCTGTGCTCAATTATGCCACGTGGTTTTTTTGTTTTGTTTTTTCATTTTTAGGCTCCGCTATACCGTTTTATTTTTTATCAGAGCCAAACACGTGCGTATACCGCCGGATTAAACTAGCTTCCTGAAAAAAAGTATCGTTCGGCGTTGTAAATTTATTTTTCGTGGCGTAGGTGGTCAGATTCTAAATCCTGGACTGCAAATATTCCTCACCGCATTGTTTTTTCTCGCATTTTTCGCGATACAACACATCAGCCTTGCCATGCTGGGATCAAATACGCCAGCGTCGGCAGTCATTTACGAAGGATTGATCAACGCAAACATTTCCACTCGCTATTCATGAATTGCCGCAGTTCGTCAGAATTTCAATGACTTCACTGCATAGTGAAAAAGGCAAAAAAATAAAACGATGCCGGTCAGTAAACGGGACTTCCATGACGGGGCTCGCCAGCCTGAACAGCAAAGCGCCGATGCCGGCCAGTCACTGAACTTCCATGTAAATACTGGCCATCAAAGACAGCAAAATACCGATGCCGGCCAGCAACTTTTTTGTTTTTGTTTTCAGAGCATAATTAGGTGCAAGGTCTTTAACTAAAAGGCCGTGTAGCATAATTTGTAAAAGAATTTTATATTGTCACAAAAACCACGACTAGTATTGACTCTACTACAGCAAGTGTGTTGGAGAGGACACTCACATTGCATACCTATATTGATGAAAGCCCTTGAAATTGCCTGCATGTGCACCATAATAAAATGTTGAGCATGAAGGCATTAACAAGGAGACAGCAGAAAAGCTATCAAAGATACTGAAATGTCACTTTCCGATTGTGTGTACATCTAGCTGTGGCATCGAGTTAGTTTTTGTTTTTGTTTGTTTTATGTGGTGAAAATTATATAAAAAGGTTATTTGACAGTTATCAAAAATATATTTTAAAAAATAATTAAAAAATAACAAAACGCAGTTTAAGCATAATAATGAACAAGTATTGCAGAGTGCATAGAAAAAGCTAGATGGAATTAGATGGCGATGACCTGCGCCAAAATAGCCGTGATGTCGCCTTTTTGGCGCCGCGTATCAGCTCGTTGTCTTCTGCGCTCTGAGCTCTGATCGACGCAGCCCATACGGGATCTGGATGGATTGTTTGCAATTTGATGTTTCAACCGTACGCGTGAAAGTCTTCGGCATCAGACGGCTGATCCGATTTTCTTTTGAACAAGATATGGCTTGTGCAAAGCGGATATTTTCAGTCTAGACTTCGTCCAATTTGCCTTTGAACCGAACTTTGGCAGGGGATGGTTTGCTCGAGCGCTTAGTGTGTCTGGAATTCCTTCATATTGTACTTTTAACCAGAATCCAAAAGTCACGGTTTGTGCGAACCGGAGTTTGTGTGTCCGGCTTTCTTTCACTATAACTTTAACCACTTAGGAAAATCGCGGTTTGGTGAACCGGAATGGTCGGGCTGGATTCCTCCAATTTGACTTTGAAGCGGATTAGGAAAATCACGGTTTGTGCGATCCGGAATTCGTCTCTCCGGAATTCCTCCAATGTGACTTTGAACCGGATTAGGAAATCACGGTTCAGCTAACCGGAATTTGCCTGTCCGGGATTCCTCCAGTTTGACTTTGAACGTGATTCGAAAATCTCACGGTTTGTGCAACCGGAAGCTCCCTCTCTGGTTTGATTCCGGTTTGATTTTAGTCCGGATTTCACTTTTCCGGACTAATTTCAAACGCTATTTTTGCTAGGGCAAAGGTGTTAACCCTGGGACAAACTGATTTACACCCTTAAGGGTGTAACACCTTTTAATGCGTGTGAATCTGCCCACCGAGCGGTCACACTCTGTCCGAGCAAAACAGAGTTTGAGCGGCAAATTCGTTTCTTAAATCTTTCTGCATGATCCTAATCGAAACATCACGTGCACCCTATTTTCAACCAGGAAGGGTTACTACATTTAACTCGTACGCGGTTATTCAAACCTTATACCTATGATTGAAACTGTTCCTCGCTACCACCGCTAGGGGATTATTTTCGGATTCTGAAGCCACGAGAGAATGTTAAGCCTTTTTTCTACGTATGTAGCACTCCCTGGCTCTGCCCGCGCCTCCCATTGACCAAAGTCTCTCTATACACGCGTCGCTCTCCTCTTGGTCGCTGCAGCACGAGTGAAGCCACCGGACGGTCATCTTGCATGCGGCGAAATCAGGTTTTTGCTAGCGTTGCAGCAGAGGCTGGCGGCATCGTGCTGAAGACACGTTTTCTTCTCGTTTCGTCGTCATTCGCCAAAGAAGTTTTTGAAGACCCTGTGTAAACGTTGAGACTTGCCGTTGAAAACACGTGGAAATTTTTACGAAGGCACAGTGCCGCAGGAAAAAGGCACCACTCGTCGAAAGCAAGTTTCGCCGGTCTCGCGGAGTAAAGAATGGGAGAATGTTATGACTCAGCTTTTCCTCAGGTTCAGTATAAAAAGCACAACAAATCAAAGAAACCATGGGTTACTGCAGAGTTATACAAAAGAGTAAAAGCAAGAATAAGCTGTTCGATAAATTTATCAAACTAGAGACCTTAACATTTTGACTGAATACAAAAGGCAACGTAATAAACTGACTGTAGAATAAAAAAAAGCGAAAGTTAGATATTATACAAATAAATTGTATTTATAAAAAATAACCAGAAAAGGTATGGAAGACTGTTAAAGACGTACGATCCCCTGTCCCTAATGTCATACCAAATGAACTCACAATAGATGATCAGACATATTCTCACGCGTCACTGGCCGAGAGGTTCAACTTGCATTTTTGATGCAGGTGGCAGAGTTTCCCATCATTTAATGGACTACGCAAACTATGAACGTACATAAACATGAACTTAGCTAACCTCTATATTTGAATCCACAATAAAAACAGGAAATGTATGATAAATTGCCTCGTGAAGTGCAGTAGCGGCCTATGGATATGATGAAGGAAAGTACCACCATCAAAGAAAGTAAAGACTGGATTTTTGTTTCTATCAGTCATTATATGAATAAATTCTTGAACTGGTATATTTTCCTAATACAAGGAAACTAGCTAGAGTCTGTCTTATACACAAAGGCGGTACATCTAACTAACCTAAACAACTAACAGGCCCCATCTCAGTGGCTCCATTATCTCAAAACTTGCAGAAAATGTAATAAACACTAGGTTTTCTAAATTATTTTCTTTACAATAATATTATTAACATCTTGTCCGTATGGGTTTTCAGAAGGAAAATCTACAGAAAGCAGCTTTGCTATGCATAAAAAACAAAATAATAAGTAACATAGAAAATCGACTTTACACACTCAGTATATTCCTAGATTTTCGGAAAGCTTTTGACTCTATAAAGCATGATATTCTTCTTGGAAAACTACAACGATATGGTATAAGGGGATTAGCTCTCGAACTTATCAAGAATTACTTATCAGCTCGAAGACAATTCACATCTCTAAACGGTTTTAAATCACATACTTCCCTGATACAGTACGGCGTTCCTCAGGGTTCTATCCTCGGACCTTTGTTAGTTTTGGCATATATAAACGACATAGTTAATATACCGCGAACCCCCGATATTATCCTGTACGCGGACGACACCAACGTTTTCTTTTCCGGGACAAATCTCGATGAAATTGAAGAATGTGCAAATTGCTGGCTTAATGAGCTATCCCAGTGGTTGCGGTCTAACCAACTAGAGTTAAACACAGCGAAAACAAAATATGTTATATTCAGGTCCAGAAATAAACCTGTTCAGCGTAAGTTGAATGTTACATTTTTAAATTCTACGATAGAAAAGCACTTCGGCTCATAACTTCCTTGGGGTTTGGTTTGAGGAGTTTTTAAGTTGGACGAACCATGTAAATAAACTTAGATGTGATATATCACGTTCAATTGGTATACTGAATAAAATCAGACACTCGTTACCAAACTGGCTTAAACTGCAGCTTTACTACACTCTTGTGTATTCCGGCCTACAGTATTGTCTTTTAGTTTGGGGAAACCACGACGAAAACAAACATTAAAAAAGTTTTTCTTTTACAAAGGAAGGCCGTTAGGTTCATAGATAATTTAGGTTATATTCAGCATACATCGCCCACATTCGAAAAATAGCAAGCTTTTACCGATCGGACATGTTTTTTTCTATTAAATTAGCGAACATTATATTTGACGAGATAAAGCGGGATGAGACTTCTTTCTTCAATGCCTACCTTCATAAGTCTGCCGATTACACTCTTAGACACACCTTTTACACCAAACAAAACGTTAGAACAAACTATGGTACTCAAACACTTCATTATCAAATTGCTGACTTACTAAATAATCACGCAAATATAGTTCAAATGGTACACAACTGTAGCAATCTCCAGATGTTTAGGAAAATGATCAAATTGTATTTTCTTTCAATCGAATAATATGCACCTGCCACTTGTGCCATTAGTTCAAATCTGCAAATGTCATCAATTATATTATATGTAACAGTGTTTCTTCTTTTATACTCAACTTTGTGACTCTTGAAATTTTTTCATCCGTGGACTTATTTTGATGTGAATTAGGTAATTAATGTTCATTTTTTTTCCGGTATCCTTAGAGGTACGTGCCGAGAGCTGTAATGGGGGCTGGTGGCCACGTCAGAGGACTACGCGTCTTCTTTTGCCGCAGCCTCCCAGACATATGCATGTCGAAATAAACTTATTATAATTAGAAACTTGCTGAGCGTCATCGAAAACCATTAAATCAGTATTTTTTTAAAAAAATACTTTGAGCGCGTGAGAAGCGCAGTATTGTGCGCTAAAGGTATCACTCGTGCAGCAGGAGGTTGGCTACTGCTGCGATAATGCGCTCGCGCGATTTTTACGTCTCTTATCATAGACCTAGCCTTGTATCTTTTGCACGATTTGTTAACTTTAGCGCAATACTACTGCGCTTCTCACACGCTCGAAGTATTTAAAAAAAAAACCAAAAAAAACAATTTAGTGGTTTTCGATGACGCTCAGCAAGATTCTAATTGAAACCATATGTCTATTTCTAGTCATTAGAAAGTTAATTAATAAAGTTTACTCAATTAGCGGACTGTTTGTTACGATTACCCCCTATACTGTGTCCCCCTGGCCGTATAACTCACCTGCACAAACCGCATAAGTGTAACTTTCACGACTTCTTTGTAAACAAATCTTTTAAGCTAGAAAAAACATTGTATAGTAGACGTATATACAATATACATGTTTACGAGCGACAAACCTGCGTAGATTCGTATAATCGCTACGGCGTGATGCAAGTTGAAGAATGCAGGTTTGTAGTCATATCCTGCTCTGGGCTAAACTCTCCTGTACAGCGGAAGCAGTCGCCTTGTTTCGTGGCAGACTACCTCCACGCGGCTTAAATAGTAGCATGGCCAAATTTACCTTGACTGCGTTTAAGTATAGTCACAAGTTCACAACGTAAATGGTACCGTCTAGACGAATCTACTCGTTGGAGGCCGGCTCTAGGGTTGAAGTTTTGTGAGGATACCTCCATTTTCAAGTAACAGGGGGGAGAAATGTATTGAGGTTGTAAAAAGTACCGTTATCTTGAGCTGGAAGCTCCAGGAGGTTGCTCAAATGTGAGAAAACAAAAGAGAAAAAGAGTTGGTCAGATTCTATGTTGACGTACTTTGTGGTTCCTGGTCATTCTCCTGACCCAGCCGCTTCCGGAGGCTGACGTTGTACAAAGCAAGAAAAAATTATAGTACCTTCACATTTAAATTTATGTTTCTTAGTACACATAAACCAGCGACACGGTAGCTTTAAACGGAAGGGTATGCGACTGGCGACGGTGAAATAGGATCCTCGCAGACCATACGACTTCCCGGGTCTCCGGCAGTAACTGGATCATACACAATAGGAAGCGAGCAGAGGCCGTGTCGTTTCGTAGCCCTCCGCACCGCTTACGTTATTAGTTCGACCCCGAAAACCAACCTTCACCCAGTTCGTCCCGCGATGATAGCGAGCTGACTAATTTGTTTTTGTTTTCTTTCTTTTTTCTTTAGAGCGTATTTTATCAACGTAACGCAAAGCGGCCCCAGGCTCGCCTCTTCCGAGGCGCCTGAGCAATCCGAGAAACGAAGCGTAGCATCGATCACGTACCCCGAGGAAATCAATTACCGGAGGGGGGCTCGGAGGCGAGTATGGGACCCCGAAAGAGCCGGTGCAATTAGAGTTGACGGAGTAGCGAGACCGAGGCGCCCTAATCGGCCGGGAGGCGCCAGGTCTCTTCGCCGGGTTCGCCCTGCCGTCGCCGACGCCGCCGCGCTTCCCGTGTCAGCTAGGCTTCCTGTTGTATCGAGTCCGAGCTTTTCCGCCAGTCTGCTCGGGGATGACACGCGTTCCTCCCGAAATCGGTCCGGACAAGTCGCGGCTTTCCGATTCTCGGAAACGTTGTTGCGTTTCGTCTCAAGTGTGTACTGCAACCACATCAAGGCCGTGGCTCAGTCACTTATCTATGCGCTAGTCGGCTCTGTAAGCAGGATAGCTGATTGAAAGCTTCGGGGAAGTCTGTTTCTTTTTCCTTTTCTTTTTTTCGCACCTGACGATAACCGTCTGGTCGCAACGTAGCGTCTGCAACCATTCTCCTCGAGGTCATTCCAATGTTTATTTTCGAGTCTACGCACAGACGTCAGAACAGTCCAGCCTTCTTTGCAAAAACCACGGTCCACACGTGCTGGGTGGGCCACATCCCAGAAGAAGCGCGCTCGCAATAGAAGTCGGCCAAATAATAAATTTAGAAACATCCCAGGACACTTAAGCACTTCTTACGAGTTGCGAATGCGAAAGCATGAATGTCATTCTTCGCGCCGCGGCCGCTTCTGATCTTCTTGGCGCCTCGGCCGTTTCTCCTGCTCTCGGGGGGGCCGCAGCGCCATGGAGTGTGGGGTGGCGTTCCTTGGAAGTACGCCGCGCGCGATCCAATGGGAGGTTATCCATCAACTTGCTGCTACAGACTGCACAGGCTTCGCTCCATAAGACAGGAGAATTTAGGTGCCGTTTAGAGCGGCTTCAAAAACTGATAACGCCGGTTCGCTCCATGGGACAGTAAATGTTTTCGCATTAAAAAAAAAAAAAAAACGCAACCTTGATATTTATGGGCACGGCAATAAACGAGCAATGAGACGCTATCGATAAAGGAAAGGTGCATTTACGGGTAGAAAAAATGGGAGAGGAGGAAATCAGAGTGCGCGGGGACTCCAGGGAGCCGAGCTCCGACTGGAATTTGGTAGACGCAAGGGTGCCTTGTCTCTACTCACTCTTCGAACGTGCTTGAGCGCCGAACGCTTGCGTCCGGAATTCATCGAGCGCGTTAAAACGCGTTCGAGAAGTACCTAGAAACAAAGCCAGCTAACTATGGGTCTGACCACTAGTCATTCCAACTAGAGCTCGGGTCTCTGGTGACCCCGAGCGCTCTGACCTCCTCCTCCCCCTCAATTCCTACCCGCATAGACTCTTTTCCCGCACGCAAGAATACAGCCGCCATAACTTACCTTCTGTTGTATCAGCGAGACGCCCAGCCTCTGAAGTCGGTAATGAATTCACACAGACTGCGCTGGGGACGAGAATGTATGATGGTGTCTAGAAGGTTAGTTAGTATACGCTGTCGCCCGACCACAATAACGAAATAAAGCGAACTAAATGGAAGGAAACAGAAAGTGAAGGTCAGTTATGGCTGCGCCCATGCATAGCTCCTGATAAGTATAGACCACTTTAAAACAAAGGTCTTCTGACCGACGCCATTTCCAAAGTCCGTGCGCGTGCCTCGTGCTTGGCTTACTTTCCAAAGCGACGAACGCGCGCATATTCGGCTGTGCAGAGTGCACTCCGGGCTATAAATTTTGTAAACATTAGAATGGTACATAATGCATATCAAAGCTTTTTTTTACAAAGTTTAGGGAGGTAGTGGCTCTCCCTGCGCGGGTGTTCTCGAGTCGTGTCGCCGAAACATTTTACAAATATACGCTTTTCTCGTGACTGTATACCAGTATAGGCTAGCTGTACCAGATACCGTTCTCAACTTCCCATATGGGTTAATAGAGAGTTTTAGTAGATCGTTCCGATACCTCCGATACTGCCGATCACGATACTCCGCCACTGCCTCCCTTGCGCATGCATAGTATCGTTATCGGGGCTATCGGAGGTATCGGAACGATCTACTAAAACTCTCTACTGACGTGTTCCCGATTGCCGCTGGTTGCGTTATGGTCGAATTCGTGCTGACGGCGTGATTGCGTTACCTTTAATTCAAAATGAAACACATTTGATGTTCTTGACATACAATGAATTACATTGCTTTCGCCTCCACCTAATGAGATTATGTAACTAGCCCAAACAAGTCCATTTTTGATAGCGTGTGCTCATCCCTATGAGTGCTGCATAAAAGCAAGCTTGTACTAAACCCTCGTTTAGAACTTCAGACCAGCAACATTGTGCTCCCCATGACAAAACAGGTAGTACGATTACAAGAAATTGCATACAAATTAATACTGAAATAAAATAAAAATAAAAAACATGCTGCGATAAAGAACCGAACAACGCTACATTATATATGACCCTGAAGTTAAGCTATTCGCGCAGGGGAAACAGTTTTCATATAGGTGGTACTCGTATTCACTGGGCATCATAATTGAGCTCAGCGTTCACACCACATGCTCAGTTCGAGCCCCCGCTTATCTTTTGGGAAGAACTGCCATGCTGGTGGTATCGAGTGCAAGTTGTGGAAGCGTTGTGGAAACTCAACTCAAGCTCGCGCTTATCAGCAAGGGACTTAACTATGGCCGCCAGCAAACATTCCCCATAGCTTCACCCGTGCTCTATTTCAATAGTGCGGTGGCCTGGCCTTCGCTCGTTCCGGTAAAACTAGAAACTCCTCCCCGTATGCGTCTTTTCTACAAGGACGCCGCAATCTTGAACGGCGTGACTTCCAGTATGGGCGAAAACATTGTTTTGACATCGCCACGCCGATTGAAGGCATTTAGGATATAAGCGTAACCGCTGATCTTTATGACAATTGCTGGATCGCGATTCCCCGCACCGCGGGTGCGGCCACCGGACGGCCATCTTGCATGCAGCGAAATCGCGGTTTTGCGAGGGCTGCAGAGGCTGGCGGCAGCGTGCTGAAGACAGGTTTTCTACTCGTTCGTCGTCACTAGAAGTTTTTTAAAGCCCTGTGAAAACGGTAAGACTTGTTTTTGAGAACACACCACAGGGAAATGGCACGACTCGTCGAAAGCAAATATTGGCGGTCTCGTGACGTGATCAAAGCTTCCTTGGCACTCCGAAGTGCTGCGTCTCTCTGCCCTCGTACGCTTGAATACCTATCAAAACTCGACGTACAGACTTCATGGCCACCTTCGTAAGCAAAATCCACTGTCCAGCATGCGCCAGCGTGCTGGTTTTGCTGCATACAAAATTAAATTTGAGGGATTTCTTCTTATGCTGCATAATGGCATTGCTTTTTTTGGTTTTATATAGTTTATTGGGATTTTATGTTTACAAATAAATTGTGTGTGTATAGACTTGACTCGTACAAACCTCATATTGAGAAAATACGCTTACCTGTCTATCATCCACCTGCTTGAGATTCCTGTTTTTCTATTGTGATTGTTGTGTTACGCAGATTGTTCGGTTACAAAAACTATCTTTTTTCGTTTAATTCTTTAAACAATTGAGTGAACTTTTTTTTACGCATTTTATTTTGTACTTTTTGTATCAACGAACATATGTAATTTTATGTTGTGCTGTGGCGATAGCATATTGTTCAATGGCTTATGTTTCGTAATATTTTCGTAATATTCGCGAATACCTTTTTGGGTAAACGAAAAGGCCAGGTGTTCTAAGTGCTTTTTTTTTCTCCTCAAGATGATCGGTTTTTGAATGATGTCTCTCTCTTGGTTGCCAAGCCATACCATACAAGCCTCACAGTCTTTGGCGGGTCCGACATTTTGTACCGAACATGAACACATAAAATAATTATTATTATAAAAAAAAAACTTGCGTCACACGTTGAATACTTAAAAAAGGAGCACCGGCCAGAAGCTATTTGTAGAAGCGAAAGGAACGCTATATGTATAGAAGGGTGTTAACGTAAAAGACGGCACGAGGCATTGTATTCCAACTTTTCATGAGGGCGAAGTTACCGCAATACCAGCTCAAGAACGAGGCTTGCCCATGACGTCACGGTTAGTGGACCCGCCCCAAAGCGGCAAACACCCCGAAAGTCGACGAGAAACGCCGCAAAGCGGCAGACGCGGTGTTCGTCTTGGCGTCGCCGCGTGTGCTGGCGTCGCGCTCGTTGTGAGACGCTGCAAGAAGCGTTGGCGGCGACGCTGACGCTACCTAGGCGACGCTGCGTGGATTCCACTATAGCTGCGTTCGATTTGTCTTCACCGGTGCAGAAGGGGCAAGTAAATCGAACGCAGCTAGTGGCGACGTTTGGGAAGCAAAAAGCGCAGGCTTCGGCAGAGGGGTAAACGAGGACGTCCCATACATAAGAGTACAAAACAAAACACACGTAATTTATATTTAAAAAAAAAAAAAAACGACACCCTCGTATCCTGTTCTTCCAGTCCAGATTCAAAAATTAAAAAAAAAAAAAATAAGTTTCGCAAGGTTAGTGGTGACTCTTGTTTGTAGAAAAAAAATTCGCTTGCCCACAATTTTCTCGGAAAGACCCGAGAGGCAACGCTTGTTTGCCCTATACGAGCGTTATCTAGAGACAACGACGGGAAGAGCATATACGGACGACGAGACGGGGAGATTCGCGGAACATGTTGTCGCCGTCTTCTGTTTCCGCCGCAGCGCCACGCGATAAGCGAGACCCAAACTAGAAGGGTGCTTCTTTGGTTCAAACCCGCGCGTGCACCTCGTGCGAGAGAAACGAAGGGAGAGAAGGACAAGAGAACGCGAGGTGACGTTAGCGCGTCGCGAGCTCTTCTCGGAAGGATCGAGAAGGCTGTAGCTGCCCGTGTTCCTTCCTTCCCACTGCCTCCCTCCAATCAGAGTGAACAAGAGCGTGGTCTGATCCCTCGCGCGATGCCTGGCGTTTGAACGCCGGGCGCCTTCGTTCGGCGTTCGAGCGCCAGGCCCTGCGCGAGGCGAAGATGACGTTCTTCTTCGCTCCGATTGGAGGGAAAGACAGTGAGTATACGAACAAAGGCAGCTACCCTTGGGCGTCAACTTACCCACTAATCCTTCCAATCAGAGCACGGCACTCTGATGCAACCGAACGCTCCCTTCTCCTTCTCTTCCTCAATGCACGACCTCGTGTTATCAAAGGCAAAAAGCTCGCGCTGGAGACGACGAAGAATAATCAGAGCCCGTATTCACTAGCCTTCGGACGTCGACACAATGAGATTGAGCGCACAATGAGATTGGACACGAGCGCCACGTCAGCGTTCGATTGTACCTCGTTTGCACAGTCAAGGTGTCGAACGACGCTCGGTGCTGGGCTCGGGCCCAATGGAGCCTTTTCAAAAGTGCGCGCGCTTGCCTGTCCGTCATTGTTTTGGCCACGTATACCCCGAGGCTGAGCATGTATATTAGATGCGAGGGCCGCAACTACGTTCGGCCAGGACTCCGCTCCAATCACACGCTTCGTACCCGAGAAACGACGATCGCCATTGTTACTCGATGGACTTTTCATAAAGGGTATATTGGAAATTGTTACGATTCGAAGATATGCGATTTCCTGGGGTATACGGTGTCAGGATGCTCAGCCGATGCCGTTTCGCTTTGTCGCGGAGGTGTTTTAATATTTGTGGATGACGGAAAATCGTTTCCTTCGATTTCGGTGAAAGCTTGAGATAACTGGAAATAATTACGTTAAGCACCAATAGAACTAAATTGTCGTTATTCGTCGCTTACTCGGGGGCCCGCCCTATAGCCCGGCCGATACACCGCTTTGGGCGCGAGCTCTAAAGCATGCATGCTTTAAAGTGTCGGCGCGAGCTCCCGCTATCGGCATCGTTCTGGCAAGATACGATCCGTCTGATTAGATGCTATAGATTAAGCGACGAAGAATGACCACTTGTGACGTTCACGTTTCGGAAGATAGCGAAACGTTTGTTGACTAAGGTACTTGACCTGTCCTCCCTGTGACGTCACCGAAATCGAGAGCTCGCACTACCATCTCGAGGCAGGCTCTGAAGATAGGGAACATTTTGTTGGTGACAAACAACAAACAGCGCCCACATGTATACGTGTCGTATCCTTGACAGTAACCTGCACAATAAGCGCCCCCCCCCCCCCAAAAAAAAAGAAAACTATTTATGTACACGTGGTGTACTGTGGAAATTCGGCCATATGGAGAAAGCTTTGTTGGCCGTCCGTGTTTGTCGTTTGTTCTTCTTGCGTGACTGGGCGAATTGTGACGCTTTAATGCCCCGTTCCTGCATAGACACGTGTTAAGAAAAGGGTTTGATACTGATAAATCAAACACAACCATAGCCTCCTAAAGCCTGGCAGATCGCCACGAGAAGCGGTCGCCAAAATGGAAAAGGTGGAGCGGCAGATAACGGATGAGAGGAGAGTCACGTGACTGGCGCCCCGCTGCGGCGAGTGACGCCAAAACACCCTTCTCCCGAGCGAACAAGTGTGTTTCGGGTCCTCGCTGTTACAAAAGCTGTGCGCTAACGTCCAGGTTCCCCGAGAAACGGTTCTTTGGCACTCTGTGCTACCAGATCCTCGCGCTCCAAATCTGCAACCGGGCACCCTATGGCTCCGTCGTCGAACTGCCAGGCTTTGTGAGAATAGTGGAGGCTATGCCACAACCCACGGGTCGACATCAGCATGTGTGATACCGTGTTTCAACAATTGTTCAATATTTCGGCTGTCCCACCATACATTAGATGGGGGATCGGTGGCCGAGCACAATAAACAAAAAAAAGGATCGGTGGCCGAGTGGGCTAAAGCGCATACCCAGCTCGGAGCACGTGGAGGGAAAGCTCGCGCTGCACAAGGATCCTGGGTTCTAGCCCCATCCCTGCCCGTTTCTATCTGGATGAGCATCGTACCGGCGTACGCTCATGTATCACTACTTCCTGAGCACGTTAAAGACCCCAGGTTAGCAGTCGCACTGCAGTGGCAAAATTGCTCATCTACAGTGTAGACTAGTGTCACCCCATCCTGGCTGACCTACCTTACGCTGTATAAATCACTAAACGTCCGATTTGACTTTTTGACCATCCACTACCATCGACAGCGTAATTACACGCTCTAATTGCGGCTGCAATATACATCGAAGATTGTTCGGAACGAATTCCTGGGTAATATGAACTGACTCCAAGGCAGCCCGTAAGTCGATGAAGACATTTAACAGCCGTAGTGAAAGTCACTCCACTGTGTATAGTATGTGCGAAGAACTTACTGTCATAAAATTTCGTAACACGATACACCTTCCGTCGGTTCCTGGACACAGCGGAGTTTCAGGAAATACTCAAGCAGACCAAAAAACCGCCGCTGCACATTCAAGTAGCAGCATACACGCCATACCCTTGACGAAAAGTCACGCCAAAAGATACATTGATCGTCTGCGCGAGAGAATGGCGAACGACACGCGGCTCAGCCGCAACCCCGAAAACAACGCACTTCATTTGGTTGATCCAAATCTTCGCTGTCCAGTACACACTTACTTGACTAGACCTATCGAAACGTTAATTCATCGCCTCGGACTTGGCCAACGTTTTAGGTCCTTGGCCTAACTTTAAAGATTCAAACGCGCATCCACCTTACTAAGTCATTTTTAATAACAATAATATAGCGACTAAATATTAAGTAAAATAAAACATGTAAGTGTGCTTTATTTTGAAATGTTTAGTATGATGTTTATTTTCTCTCGTGCATTACCATTTATACTATTTTAATTTATTGTGCAAATGCCTTATCGCGTGATCTTTAAATTATCCAAGTTCTTATGATTTCTGGGTTAATAGGTAGTATAGGTCTTTTCGGTTTCCTGTCGTTCTCGGTCGCGTGGCTTCTCTATCTAGAATACGGGACGAAAAAATAATAAAAGATTTCAACCTGGAATATGCGCGAAAATATAGTTGAGGCAAAACATAAATGTGTGACAATCACGCCTTTTTCGTAAACACCTTCCACCGGCTGTGAGAGATCAAAACGATGTTTTGCCGCATACCAGAAGTGACGACATTTAAGATGGCTGCGCCCTTGCGGAAAAGGTGTATAGTTCAATGCTCTGGTAATTGTGTAAATATTTTACAATTTTAGATCATATGTATCTTATCTAGGGTTGTGCGAATATTCGCCATTTACGAATAATGAATCAAATATTACCCTATTCGATTCGTTAATCGAATCGAATAATAATTTACAAACGTTTCGAAATATTTTTCGAATAATTTCCGAATAGTCGTTACGGTGTCGCGCCGCGAGATTCCCATAACAGGCGTCCCACAACGCGCTGGCACGCCTGCCATACGTGCCCGCAAGATAACAATACGTACCCTCTTCTCCTAGACAATGATTGTCATCATCCGCAGCCGCAGTTCCTCTCTGAACGTACATACGTTGCTGCTGCCTCCATTAGGGACCACCGTGTTAAGGGTGTTAAGTATAACCCGCATGTAAGCGATTTGCCAAGAGACGAGACAGGCGACTTCGGCCCGCTTCGCTGTCGCTCGGTCAGTCACGCGATGGGGCAAGCCGCATGAAAGTGGCGTGAGCAAGCGACCAAGGCGATGCGGACGTTTTCTAGAAATCCAAACACCGAGCGTCGCGACCAGCGACCGTGAGAAATCTCCGTCACTCGTCGCTGTCGCTCGTCGCTGTCGCTCGTCGCTGTCGCTCGTCTCGTCGCTCGTCTCGTCGCTCGCTAAATCGCTGACATGCGGTTCAGCATTTAGGGACCGCTTTTGCACGAGACTGCTCGTGCACGCTTTCGGAAAGCGTTCGTGAAGACGTTTCAGAACTGGTTGCAACGGTACCGCCGCTGTGTGTGAGCAAAGTATGAGTGGTAGAAGCATAGAAGCAGGAAGTTGTTCGAACAGGGGCAGATCCAGAACTCCGTTTTGGGGGGGGGGGGGGGGGGGGGGGGGAATTTGTAAGGATACTATTTTCCCATTCTTTCTTGTGCACCGGCGGGTCCCACTCATGTCAAATTGCCCTCCGAGAAGGGGGGAGGGGAGAGGGTCGGCTTCGTTTTGGGGGGGGGGGGGGGCGACCGCCCCCGTCGCCCCCCCCCCCCCCTTGAATCCGCCACTATGTTCGAAGAGAAAGCGCAGTAGAGTGCGGAAGTTTTTCGGCCGCTCCCATGCAACCAATCGAAGAAGTCACAAAAGCTGCTTGTGTCGAGTCTTTCCCAACACTTTCCATGGTTGTTCCACTTGTTCAATGTGTGAAGATGTTGCTTTTTGGGGGTGCAAATGGAACAAGACAATGTGTTTTCCCAGAATCTTCTCAGATCAGTAAAATAAATGTTCCTGGACGTAAGCACACAGGTACATCACGCCCTTGCCATCTTCCTTGATCCTCAATTCAAAGACATCTGCTACAAGGAATAAAAAGAGAATGTAGAGTTCCTACCAAGTACAATGCTTCAGGATGTACCAGGCTCAAGCGAACTGTGATTTTATGTTCAACATCCGCGTGAACCGTGATATTATGTTTAGCATTCAAATATTTTAATAGGTTTTTTCTCTATCTAAATCTATATCGTTGAAGTCTAGTTATTATCGTATAGTCGCGTTTTTACAATAATTTTAAGAAACATATTGGAACAATAAAAATAAATTTATAATACCTTTGCCCTTCTTTAGTTGCTGTCTAGTTACTATTCGGAAACTATTCGAAAATATTCGATTCGCGTTCGTATTCGATTCGGTCCCACAATTATTCGATTCGTATTCGATTCGGTTTCAAAAACTACTATTCGCACACACCCTATCCATTTCTTGAGTTTGGAGAAGCCGGCCCCAGAGTATGGGAACGAATTCTTTATTCATCAAATAAACATCGAAAATAGTTTTCTGTTCGCTTAAAAGGTTCAAAACAGTGTTGGAAGTAACGCGTTACAAGGAACGACGTTACGTTTACGCACTACATTTTCCAGTCGTGCCACTAACGTTCTGTATGAATAACAACTAAAGTATTTTCTATATTATTTTGTAGTATCTCCAATCAAAAGACGTTACTGGTTACTCATTACCTTTGATAAATATACTTTTTTGTTTTAGCTTAAAAACAAATTAAATTGAATTTCTTTAAACTGTGTAGAAAATAGTGGAGAATATCTTCTTCTCCACATTAACATTTCAAAATCCTTCGCTAGAAAAGCAATATCGATCCAACAGAATACAAAAACAAAAAACATGACTTACAAATATTATAAGCAACAATTAGAGCACTATAAAATTCTCTGTAAAGGTTAATTGTGGTCAATGTTCGAATCCGCGGCTTATCGCTTGCCAACTAATAACGACATCTGAAGTAAACGCACAAGTGACGTTGGTGGCTTTGTAAGTAGCGGTGACGTATTTCGTTACCCGGGCCGGGACTTCTCTTTGTCTCTCGCTGCCGCGGTTTTAAATCTTGCCTCGAAAGTTTCTCGCTGCTATTTATTTATTATTTATTTGTTCAATACCTTCAATACCACACGGTGTTACAGAAGGGAGTGGGGGAAAAACAAAGTACAAAAAATGGAATTCAACATATTAGTTAACATAATAGTTTTCAATGGCAGACTTGAATGCAGGAGCGTCTGTGATTGTGGCGATGGAGGTGGGCAGGTGGTTCCAGTCATTAGTGTTCTTTGGATAAAAGAATCAAAAACGAGCTTCGTGACTGAAAGGACGCTGACTTTATGGTGATGATCATTTCGAAATGGATATATACGATGGCTCAGACAAAAAAAACTCTTCACTTAAATGCTGGTCGCGATGATACATTGTGAAAATAAAAACAAACGAGATAATTTTCTACGCAATGAAAGATTCGGAAGATGTAAAGTTAGTTTCATGAATGAGACACTGGAAAAACGTGAGAAATTAGAAAAAATAAAGCGTGCGCCACGATCCTGTACGGATTCAATTGATTAATAAGAAATTCATGGCCTGGGTCCACACCGAACTCTCGCGTACTCAAGCTTGGATCTAACTAGGGTTGTACAGTAATAGTTTTAATGATGAAGGAGACCTTGAGAAGTTTCGACGTAAGTAACCTAGCATGCGATTAGCGTTGTTAGCAATAAAATTAATGTGAGTTGCCAGGAGAGGTCAGATGTTATATGGACACCTAGGTACTTGTACAA
>JABSTQ010005658.1:0-41012 GCA_013358835.2 Ixodes persulcatus | reverse complement strand
CTAATATTACCCCTAAACTTAAGTTTCATTGGCAAAGAACGAGATCAAGAATACGTATCAATTGGGATGTGATTTTGTATTATTCTCTTGCTACCTTAGCTCGTGGTCAAAATTAAACTAACATAATTTTACACCTCAGTTGAAAGGGGGGGGGGGGGGGGGGGGGATTTGTGCTATCAATGTTACAAATATTAGCTACAATTATTATATCATTCAATACAAATGAGGTTTTTTGCAATCTTTAAATAAAACAAAATACCACTTGCTGGTCATTGGCTGGAACAACTTGTAAAAAAATCGTGGTGCAATCTGCCTGTGTCCTCCATTATATGATCTGTTGATAACCTGACGCCTTGCAGCCGTCGTTCTTTTTTTTTTTTAAATGCATACTAGGAATATCGCGTTGCTCGTGTAAAACGTTACAATGTACAGCGGAAAACACTTTATCCTATATTATGTTATATTTTTATTTGTTCCTTTAAAATACGAAGCTTACGGGTTTATATTTTACCGCAACAAAATGAGCTATGCATCGCAGAACGCTCGTTTTCGGCCCAAATGTAGCACAAGCTGTCGAAACTAGATTTCAAAGTCAAAGCACCAGCAGTTATATCAATTAAAGTCATGAATGATTTTCTAAAAAACTTAAGTGGAGAAATAGGGCCCGTCTTTACACGTCTTCGGCAACTGGCGCCATTCAGCTCCATGCTGTTGAGAGCTCAGTCGGCCGTCATTTTCCCATTCAAATTCAAGAATATAAAATGTATTTATCAGTTGTTTATTGAGATAAAGGTCAGTTCTGTAACTGTGACATCAGGTTCGGACCTCTTGCCCGACATTTGGGCGGAGAATGACCGTTCTGCGATGCGCAGTGTAGAAAAGAAAATACTACGTATTTTTCGGGGACACTACGTTCTGCAGGCTTCTTTCAAGCCTCCGTAGGCTAAAGAACAAAATACAAACTGCAATCCAGCTGTGCGCACACAAAAACAAAAAAAGAAATCTGATCCGCGTTATTTTTTGCATACGTACATAATACTAACATGCAGCAGCACAATATCAGAATAAAAAAGCACTTAGCAACATAGCGTAGACGTGCAGATGCAAAAACTATGAAAAGTGACTAAGTATCTAGAAATGTTATCATAAAACTTGCAGCATAATCGCGACAAAACTAGAGCAAAGTGCCCCACCACAGCCTTCAACACGCAAACTCTATAGAGCGTCAACGCTACAAGGCGTATACTCACTATATCGCGTATGATGACAATGCACTTTTAGTTCAGAACATGGAACGATGGAGAACCGAGTTTAGTAATAACTGTACTTTGCAGATAACTGTTTACAGTTACTACTAAACGCGATTCAACTTCAATTATAGCGGGCAGAAGCACTCAAAGACAACACGATGCTTCGTTTAAAACCCACATTACAGCTTCACCGAGCCGTTTCTAACTACCCCATATGCCGATACCCTTGCTCCGCATTTAGTTTGACAAAACAAATCAGCATCACCAATGGCAACAATCTAGCGGCGTCATCCTTGTTTGTGCCAGTTTCAATATGCCGATCGCCTTGTTCTATGTTTCCTTGCCTTTCTGTCTACACATGCACAGCTGGCTAGATCCACAACTCCACACGTCGTTAGGTTTAGGACAAACCTGTTCGGCGCTTATATCTCCGAGGTTTTCCTTACCGGCACAAGGAAAAATAAAGCATTAAGCAAAAGCGCTTGAACCAGGGTAAACATCGTGAAAGATAACGCCGCCCTGTTTTATGGTCAGTGAGTTTGCTTTCAAAACAGACACAGTTAGCACGTTCAAGTTTAGGACAGGCAAGAATTTAAAAGCGCGATCGATGTAGAAAACTAGTTCACAAAATTTTCGATCAAAGTGTCAAGGAGTGCGATATTCCGTTTGAGGTATCATATGGGCCCATCACCAAACATATTTTATTTGATTTTATTTCGCTCGATGAGCAAGAGACAAAGGCGATTGACAGATATATGGTGAGTACTCAAGAAACAAAATTTTTGAACGCGGGAATTGTAAACTTTCAGCAAAATATATGTTTGTGCAATATCCTCGGTACGCTCGGAAAATGATGCTCTGCGAGCTTATTCTGCTTCTACAGATTACGGCGCTCACAATCCCTTTTCGAAATTAATATGTAGTGGCATGGCCGGAGGATGGAACGCATTTGTACTTTTTTTTTCCACACTTACTAACGCGTAAAATGTTCCTAAAGCGATATTCACCGCAACTTAAACAAAAATTAACTTTAACGCTACCTTTATATGCTTCCAAAGTTTGGGCACAGTCCTATGAGACCATTTGAAGCGCGTGTTCTTTTCCACAGTTATATCTAGAAATGTTTATTTTAGATTCGACTTTTTCATTGTTGTGTAAAAAAATAATGTAGAGTTAGGTCCGACGATTGCTAAGTCGACTCTATAGGTGCTATGAAGAACATCGCTAAAATACATTTTCTGGGTGAATTCAATGCCCAAAAAGTTGTTATATGCGTAGAACAAATAACTATGTAATGAACACATGCTAAGTTGATGCTTTGATATTGGCTCGTAAAACACGCGTTCACTCCCGGCACCAAAGCCTACTGCTGTTGCTCGTAGCGCTCCCCGTGACAAACAATTGCCGGTGCTCGCAACACACTATGTTTTAGTTGCCAGAGCGCAGTCAACATCTAGAAGTCACAAAATAACAAACGCAGAACATGAAACTGCAACCTTGATGCGCATACCGCCCACTCGACTAGTGTAGACGGTCACAACAACACACGCAATAAAAGGCCGCGAGCGCCGGGGCGTGGAGTTTTTGGCACAACGTGGTTTGCCTCGTCGGCTCGAAGCGGAGACTGCGCACTGACTTGAGCCGAAACGAAGTGTAGTTAGAGGCAGTTTGCGGCATACGGTTCGAGGGACCTTCGGAACAGTTCAGCTGCACTAAGAAAGCATTATCAAAATGCTTCTCAGACTAAATCAGACTGAAGTACAGCTCAATTGCTTTTTTCTAGTTCATGCGCTTGCCTTAACTTTCTTATTAGCACCGACGGCTGAGGGAATAAAAGGCATTCAGCCTCTAAAGTTCTCCAAGTATCGCGCGTTTGAAGTACGCAACTGCCTTCACTAATGAACGTATTAAAGAAAGCCGGCATCTTCTTTTGCTTTTCATCGGTGTTCCAGATCCTTTCCCGTGTGTTCAGGAAGGTGAACATACGCATAATTGGAACCGCGCTACAGCGGACATAAGAAAAAACAAAGACGAAACTCGGAGCTTTAAGATGACACGCCCACGACCAGCTTGAGGACTCAATCTTGCAAAACTTTCTACCTAAAACGGCAATGAAAGAACGTTAGTGCGAGTGGGTCTATGCATACTAAGGAGAGCACACGCAGTACAGGCGCGGGTATATTAGGCAAGCCTGTAACTAAACGTGCTTTCTTTGCGGCCTGAAAAAGGGCAGTGTCTTCAGCGACCTTGTTGCGTCACTGACACACGACACGAACAAATAGCAAACAATCAGAGTTCAAAAGCAAACGTATATATTACGGGGGAACAAATAGTCTACAAGCGGCTAAATTAAACAGGAAGGCTAGCCTAAACTTATTTATGCTGCGCTACAGCAGCTAAAATAACGTGCGCATTATTAAACAAAAATTGTTTTCTATAATACTGTTGTATTCCAGAAACGAACATATGAAACGCCTCGTTGCACAGCGATAAGCTCAATATTTGTAGATGACAGAGGTCAGTGTCTTATCGAGGTTTACGTACACCCCGAGATGGCACTGATTACCGTCATGAACCAAAGAAAATGTGCATCCTATTCTGCTACCTCCTAGCGCGCACAGCATGAAAAGTTGAAAAGTTCTATAGCATAGTTTGAAGACAAACAACACATCTCTATTTTTTTTTATTTATTGTTTCTGCCAGCCGTTAGGCCAGGGCAGGAGTTGTACGAAATTGAATACAAAACGAAACGAGGGTGCTAATTTTAGGCATAGAAAATATCGAGTTTTTTTGAGAACGAAACCACATCGTTCGAATTTCAGTTGTCATATCCCAATTTAATTGGGATATGGCAAATAAAACTATTGCTTAAAAAGTTAATTAGTGAATTGGCGACAATCGATTTGGTAATACTCATTTTACATCCGTAACGCAATGTCCGCCGGATTCGATAACATTATTATGCAGGAATCAATTCTTTATCTCCAATATTTATTTAATTATTTTTCGTTTCAGGAACAAGACGCCATGTGCATACGCAAAATTCTCTCTAAATCTCGCGAGGAAGCTCTTCCCAGTACTCTCAGCGGTTTCCGATTTTAAGCGTAACAAGCACGAAGCTCAAAAGGTCAGAACCACATTCTGCGTTAAATTAAAGTAGATGAGGAAGCACACTGACACTTTTTGATGTATGAAGTAGAACACCTTAGCGGTCATAACGAAGGCTCGACAGTGGGTATCAAAACTTGGGGATCGGTGGCGAGCGTTTTAGCGCGCCCCAGATTAGGCCACGCTGAGCAAGAAGGTTGCCCCGTGGAATCGAGGAACCTTTGGCTCAATGTGCTCTCCCTCCTTCCTCCCAGCTTCATGCGTGAATATAGAGGATCGTATAGAGTCGCGATGTGATGTAATCCTTACATCGTGATGCACGTTAAGACTGGTTCAAACACTTGCATTTGGCTGCCACCAAGTGCGTTGTACAGCCTCGTACAGCCCTGCTACGAGAAAGCACAAACGCGCCACTATCGGGTAGCCCTAGAACATTTGTCGTTTGCGGGTATTTCATTTTTTTTTTGCGTATCCCTCCTTTACCGCGAGCTCAAAGAACTTTTGACAACGCTATAAGCGAATTTTTCTCATTAGATAGCCCAGAAAATCTGCAGAACCTTAGGTTTAGTTAAAGTCAGTTCCAGGGCACCCTCATAAATGGCGCCAGCGGGCCGCTGTGCGCTTTCGCCCTAAGGCTGCAAAAGGCTGCACAAGGCACTGGGTTGTTGTGACCAGATGCAAGTGCGTTACAAATACTTGACGCATATCGGGTCCGTCGTCCTTCTGCAACAGTAGAGTGAACTGTCTGCAGCGGAAACTTCACGCGCCAAGGAAGTAAAGCTACACACTTTCCAGACCTCTTTTCAACAAACTCACCGCTCACAGTGAGCGAAGTAGAGTTGCCGGCTCCATTGCTTTATTGCATTCAAACGGCCACGGACATTAAAAAAAAAGCATAAGCCATTCCACCCTGTAAGGTGGTGACCAGCGTATCTGTTTAGCACACGACACAGACGCGACACAGAATTTTGAACGAAGCTACGAACACGTAAGAATAAGTAAATAAGGTCCGCTGTATACTTTGATTCGTCTGCCTCGTGCAGTTTCCGCTTTTGGGCTAGTCGAAAAGGAACTATAGGTGATTAATTTAATATTATAAACACGCCCGCACGTATGCTTTTTCTTTTATTAACGGAGGATATGTATGCTAAAGGTACCTTTGGCGGCAAGCTCTCTAATTAAGGGCACATCGCATGGCCCGGAACGTATTCGGACCGTGTTAGCGTACAAAGCTTTCTCAAAGGCCGAGTTTACGCTACGCGCTCCACTTACACAAACCATCATCTTAGTGTAACGAGCTGGTCGACGATTATTTATGTAAATGTAAAATAGGGTCAATTTTATTCGTATATATTGCCGCGAGCGCAGCTGACGAAGCAGGGAGCGCGCTCGTGGCCTAATGGTTATCGCGCGTGCCTTCCACGCAGAAAGCCGGGGCTCGATTCGTGGCCGCGGGGACGCATTTTTCTGGACCCTGACGTAATGTTCTGGTAAATTCGAGAACCGTGTTGCTTGTTCGAGGTCAGAATGTTCTACACGCAGAATATTCTACACCGATTCTTCCAGAACCCCACGCGTGTACCTAAGGGTCTCCGCGTGGCGAGCCGCAGTCAGTTTCGCCCCAACGTTTGACTCTGCTGTCACGCCGACTTCGACGCCGGCGACGCTCTGCTTTCCTCTGTTCCATTTTTTTTTATTTTTGGGCACAAGTTCGCCCTATTAAAAGTTTAGTTTCTTCAGTTATCATCACCTCATCAATTGTCATTCGTGACAATATGAGCTATAGAGTCACTAGGCCTTAACCGCTTGCGCTTTAAGTGACCATCTCGGCCGGTTTTTTTTTTCGTTTTTTGTTTTACTATTTTTTCTTAATTTTGTTCAGGTTTTCATCTAAGGTCAATATTGCAAGCTTATATAAGGAGATTAAAATCGGGGCTAATATTGGCGCGGGAAATGCGGGTTTGAGTTAATGAGCTCGCTACCTCCAGTTCTCCTCATTTTCTTCCTAGACTCTAAAAAAAAAGATCTGGTTGAGATTGCGAACGAAGAGGCGAATATGGGATGTCGAGACGCCAATGAGCGCACCACAGGCTACATTTTTGCTTATCGGCCGTAGCAGCCTCAACGGTTTTCAGCAACACATCCCAGACCCCCTCTTTTATAAATTACCGGTGCACCGTGAAAATTCAATTTTGACCCGCCTAATGGGACCCTGGTGAAAACCACCAGAGGAAGCTTTTTTCTCTCCTAGATCAGGACAGCGCATGCGAGAGCTCGTTTTTTTACCAAAGTAAAACTTCAAAAAATGGCTGGAACGGCCACCACATCTCTAATGTAGCTGGGTTGGGGAAAATACACAAAAATAGAATTTAGATACGACAATTGTATTTACGCGGGCAATAATACATTTAATTCCAGAGAGTGAAAAGAAACGTGTTGTGTCATAGAGCGGTAAAGAAAATATAACCACAGTAGCAAGTAATTGAACGCCATCAAATATTTTTCAACCAATGAACCGAAATCAACGGGATACAAAGTTGACCGAGGTGCGTGAGGGTGAACTCTTTTATTAAACACGTTGCACTTCAGCTCAGTTGCAATGGAGAATTGGAATGTACTACTGAGACGTGCATCCCAATAGGAAAGATGGTTGATCATGTATTTCCGGAAAGTTTAAAATTTCGGATGCTACAAAAAAAAAAAAAAAATCACTCGCGGGAAGAATATTTTGGAGCGAGTTTTCCGAGAAAGTTCGATATTTGTGATTAAGTTGAAAATACAGATTTCACGTAATTTGTCTCGGCTAAAAGCCTGGTCAGCGGTCCTAATAAGAGGCTATCCTTTTATCATTTCAGACATGTGATTAAAACTAACATCTTCGTTATCGTATGATTATACGGGGATCCACCATATACAACCACATCGAATGGCAAATAATGAGACATAAACCCCGTAATTTATTGAAATAGAAAACTGCATTGAACACACTGACATATATACAGCATTGATTCGAAAGAACAGACTATTTATCGTCAATTGGGTGATTTAACTATAGCTATAGCGTAAATTTTTTTACGTAATAAGATTAAACGTGGTTAAATCAAGTTTTTTTTTACAGTACTTGTTAGGCAAGGAAAATTTGGTGAAATATTGTGCTGAGTGTTGATTAAATATTTTAACCCAACAAATCGTCACCATTTGTTCTATTAATTAATTGATTAATCGGTTTCGTCCATTCCAATGCATATTAGTTTTTAAAAGGTTAATAGTATATTGTTTGCCTTTCATGAATATGCGATAAACGATGCAAAGTACAATTTCGGATTTTATATCAACCCTAATTTGCAGGTGCGAACAGTCGAACGACCGCGATACTCAATTTTTTTCACTTCAGCCGCAGAGGCAAAGAGGTTCGTTGATATTCTCCGGCAAAGTCAACTCCTCAGAATGTTTACAATAGACTGCTGGGCTAAACGGAAATTCGCACGGCGTTGAAGTGGTTGGGGCACGTATAACCTTCTTCACTTGTTTGGAGTTACAAATATTGCCCCTACAGTTGACTTTATATAAACATTTCACCTTCAGTTTGCCTTCATACAGCTATACTCGTCCACATCTGCGTGGTGAAAGCGTTAAATTTGTATTTTTTTTTTGTTGTTTGTCCAAATTTAACAATTAACCTGTTAGAAAAACTCATCGCTATTAAAACGATAATCGATTAATCGGTAGGTGAATCGATCGAGTGCACAGCCTGAAATCCTAATACGCAAAAGCGACAAGCAAAAGTGCTGAGACCGAGAGAACAAATTAGACGAGTACACTTAAGACTGCTTACGTGTAGGAAGGCGAAAGCCAGTCAAGGACGACTTCTTGGAAGGCCTCTAGAACGACCTTAAGGACGACGCCTAGGACGATGTCGTGAACGACGCATAGAGGACGACGCCTTGGGCGACGTCGAGAGCGACGACTAGAGGACAACTTCTAGGATGACGTCAAGATACGACGTCTAGGACGACTTCTACGACGACCACTAGGACGGCGGCAAGAACGACGTCTAGGAAGAAATCTAGGACTACCTCCCGGACGACCTTAAGGACGACGTCTAGGACGACGTCGAGAACGACGCCTAGAGGACGACTTCTAGGACGATGTCGAGAACGTCGCCTAGAAGAAGACGTCTAGGACGGCCTCTAAGACGACCACTAGGACGGCGTCAAAACCTACGTCTAGGACGACATCTAGTACGACGTCGAGGACGATGTCAAGAGGACGACGTCGAGAACGACGTTGATAACGACGCCTATAGGAGGACACTAATAATGAGGCTGTGGCGTATTTGCGTGGGCGGCCACGTTTGTCTGCGGAAGCTGCCGATGTCAAGGCTGTAGATGGGGACGCGCTCGCCTAACAGTTCATAGCACGAACCACACAAGAAGCAGAGATGTAATCCGAAGCGTCCGCCATTGCACACGGCGCACCGGCGGTGACATCACGCTGATGACGTATGATGACGCTTAATGACATCACGTTGATGACGCGTGATGATATATTTTTATGGCCATTTTTCGGGAAGAACGCTTACGCCGGCGCTTCTGTTTCACGTGCTGTGACAAGTGAAGCCGTCCTAGAGGTCTAGGACAACTTCTAGGACGACCGCAAGGACGACGCCAAGGTAATGGGACAATTAGGGTCGCCCACTGAGCGGCGCGTGCCGGTCAATCGCATTTTTATGGCCGCTTTCGCCGATTTTTCGCTCAGTGGGATAATTAAGGCTTTCGCATTAAAGATAGTACCAGCCCCAGTCGGGCTTCTTTGGCGCCTCGCTCTTACTGGCTAGTGATTTGGGACCTTAACAAAAATCAGTGGTGATACCAACCTTCTGGCATCATTTGTGTTTTGGCCCATAAAAAAAAATTATGCCAAGATTTACTTATCCAAATATTCCAAAAATGTGTCAAAGATATAACCAGTTTGTTTCAACTTACCATTCTATCAATGATGCATGGAATGCAATAGAATGAAAAGGTGGAATAGTTGGTGCATTCTGCGAATATTAAAGTGCCGTCCGTGCGTTTGTGAATTTTCTGCTAAATTTAGCGGGGAAAATGGCGTCACGTGATTTATACACCTTGGAGGAATTGACGGCATTTGACCCATAGGGCCACTCAGTTTCCCAACTAAATTTTGCGGGAAACTTCATGTCATGTGGCAAAACCATCAGCTCACTTTAAATTTAGCGGGAAACTGAAGTAACGTGACCGATACACCAATTCAGTTACCCGCTAAATTTAGCCCGAAAATTCACGTCTGCTGTCCCAGAAACAATTGCAGTTTCGCCACTAAATATAGCGGGGGAAATTGACGCCCCGTTACCTGACGTAACGTAACGTATGCAACTATTCAGTTTTCACGCTAAATTTAGCGAAAAATATACGTCACGCGACACACCAATTCCCTATAACGCATGGTATGCATTATAAGACTTTAAAGATAAAGGTCGCTGTCAATGTTTCTTCCCGTCATTTGATACAATGTTACGGAAGAGTTGAGGACAGGATTGGGATCGTTTCCTATTTACTTTTTTATATTTCTATTTCTAAGGCGTGTCAGGATAGTGTTTTAGTTACTCTATCTTCTCTCGTGTGGGCTTTCTGTATTTTACAATTTATTGTTTTAGCATGCACGCGTGTTACCCAATTTATTATTACTTTCCTTCTCTTTCTTTCTTAGTTTATCTTTAGCACTCGCCTACAAAACGGTTTTCGAATGTATTGATTACAGACTTTAAAATTAGAAGCGTTTTCCGGAAGCGTTGGTCTTTCCTTTCGTTTCAATGTATATCTGCGTCTAGAGCACTATGATGGAAGTCAAACTATAGAACTTAACTTTAGGCATATGTAATTCATGTTCACTTAACCATCATCCACAACCTTTGTTGTGGATGATGGATGATGAATCCATCATCCACAACAAATAAGCAGCTCATCACGTTTTATTGCGTGTTTGAAGGGAAACATGTCCACACGCTTAACTTGTGCTATTTGAGTTCCTTACAGCTGCAAGAGAATCCTGGGGACCTTTATTAACGAAACATTGGATATTTTTGTTGGTACTACGTGTGTCTAAACACTACCGCGAAATAACGAGCTAATAAAAGGAAAGCGACGGCATGATAGTTCTTCAAGCAATCCTCGATTGTAAAAACAAACAAAAAACCTTCCCTTCAGGCATCCTCGATCGTTAACTCAAGGTCCCGAATCCCTCAGAAAAAAAAAAACGCAAAAAAAGGCCCGTAAGAATGCGCAAAATACAAACAGACGCACGCAGTAAGACATATAGCTAATAAAATTAATTGGCCTTTTTGCTCAGCGCTTCAAACGGGTTGTATTGCACCGTATCTCGAAGGACAATAATAAGGTCCGTGAGAGCGGCTATAGTGGCCAGCCTTTGATGGAAATGTACTATCATCTTCTTCCCACATGCCCTGAAAGAGTAATTTTGTCGTCAAGTTACGATCCGTGTTTACGGCTTACAACTGCGCCAATGAATTCGGATCTCAAACTCCGTTGGAGGCTGGTTTAGTGAACATGTCTTTATGCGATAGAAACAAGCATAATGTTTGTTCCGCCATGGACCACCAATGATATCGAATAGAAGATACCGGGCTTGCACCAAACAAAGCCAGGAAAAGCAAACTTTTTTTCCGCGAACCACGTTCCTAAATTTGGATCAATTTCATTAATCGATAAATTTCGCGAGAATTAAAACAGCAATATGGGACATTCAATCAAGAAGCTTGGCCTGTTTTGACGACACCCGAAGCGCCGTAGTCATGGCAATAAATGTTTGAATAAGCAACTTTTGTAATGGCGTGCCCTATGAAACGTCTACAAGTATGCTATCCTGCAGAACACAGACAGCCGTTCCCGACCAAAAATAGAAGGATCCCAGCAACTAGCGAATATCAGAATACCATTAGATTAAAAAAAAACAATGCAATGTGCGTAAGAACCAAAAGCAAGTGAAACGGCTTGTTTTTATTTTCACTGCTCACGGCGCATCTTTACGTTCTAATGATATTCTGAGTTTTGTCCTTTGCTGGGATTCCTACTCTGTTCGGGTGGTTGGCTGTCTCTGTGTTCTGTAGAAAAGTGAACTCACATGCGTCTTTTTTTTTTTTTAGAGTGCGCTAAGCTAAACTGTTCTTCCGATGACCGAGCCCCACAAAACTTGCAACATAAGGGTGTTTTTTGCGGAGTTGGCCCATAATGTTTAAGTAAGGAAAACTCGTGGTACCTACAAAAAAAAAAAAAGTTAGGGCGCAAACAAGCTGGTGAAGGTTTAACATTTTGGACAAAACCCCAAGACTGGGGGGGGGGGGGGGGGGGGGGGGAAGGACAGCAGAACACAAAGTCGTGTTACGGCTCTTTGTTTTTTTTCCAGGGGCAAAGGGTCCTGGTGGCCTCTAGAAAAGAGGCGAAATGCGTAAATTAGTAAGCTAATAAAGCAAGAAAGCTTTAATCAACCTTTATATTTAAATTTTTTTATACATTGGATAATGCAAGTTTGACCACAACACGGTCTAGCCGTACCGTGCAATTTCGATTAAAAATTCCTAGAGGGCGTAAGAGAACTAAGAGTTCTTGTACACTCTAAAACCGGTCTCTCATAAAAAAAGCTGTCCCTCCGATTTTAGAGGGGACAACGATGCTTTCAGGGGGACAGTTCTTTTTAAGAGGGAAATGAAAAAATAAAATAGCAACATCTAGAGGGACACCAGCATATTAAGAGAGACCAAGGAAACCGTTTCCTTGGTCCCTCTGAGTAGGAAAGACCGACAAAAAAATTCACGCGTGTCCCTTCATATTAAGAGGGGACTGGTCCCTCTTAACTGGACCAATGTAGTTCGGTCAAGAGGAGAGGCGCAGGCGCACTAATCCACGGCAAAGAGTTCAGACGGTGCTAAGGCTTCGCGCCAATTCACGGAGAGCTGGAAACGGTCGTGGCCGGAGAGTCGCAAGCGTCATGCTGCTCGTTTGACTCCTTCGGGTGAGTAATCCTGTTATATTGACGTTTTTGTTTTGGGTACATTGCGGGTGGGAATAACGAGCCATCAATATTTTCACGCTGGCTGTGAAATGCACGAGCTTTGCATGTAGAGTGAGAGTTTTTAGCTGACTGCATGAGTCCGTGGTTGCTCCCAGGATCTGCTCGTTCAGCTAGGACAAAGCGTGGCTAATCGTTTGCCCTGCCGTGAGCCGCAGGGCTGTCTTTCGCACAAAGCACTTTTAGCGGGCTAGGGTGTCCCAATGTGTACGCGTCTGTCTTAGGCTGGTGATATATGAGACCATTTTCTGTCCGACGCTTTTGTCTACTTTTTAATTTCGAACGCGCGTTCGTTCTTCTCCCAGCTCGAGCTGCTAGCTTTGGCGCTGCTACGGCGGCATTTTATTACCGGGAATTTCCTCGTATTTTATTCGTGAGCGTGCACTGTCGGCATCGGGTACTACAAAGGATGGCATCACCCTCCCTAAGGCAAAGCGAACGTAAAGGCACCTTAGCTCGGGCAGTCAGTCTTCGTAAGCTTGGCTCGCCGATTTCTTTCTCGGTGTGTACTCTACATGCTTGCGTTTGACCGCCCGAGAGTGTTGATTGACGGAAACAAAGTTGGCGTTTGTTCGCCCTTTGAATTCATAACAGCAATTTACACCGCAACGCTATATCGTAGACATCGTTAGCGTTGCAGTGATTATGAACTTTTGCTTCAAGTGCTTGGCGAGCAAGAAGCCATAGTGAGTGTGTATGTGTGTGAGGGGGGGGGTGGGGGGGGGGGGGCTGGGGGGGGGACGAGCTTCAGTTCAAACCACACAAGAAAATAAGAAAAAAAGAAGGCTTTTTCCTTCGCGCGTTTGCGTCGGCGTCGGGAAAGAGGGGTAGGGTGCAGCGATGCCCGGGAGCGCATTTCTTTTTTTCGTTTTTTTTTTATTTTCTTGACGTACTCTTTGGTTCGTTATATTTTGACGACCGCGCCGGCAAAACTACCGGCCTTTTTTTTTCGGCACCGACTATGCTTTTCTATTTGGAGATTTTATTTATATTGTCGTTTATTATCCTCTTTGTTTTCTGTGGCTGGTTGAATTTCTTTTTTCTGTGCCGCACACCTGCAGAAATATACAAACAAAAGTTTTTTTATTATTTCCAGGTGTTTTAGGGCTAGGTAGACTATTGGCGTTAAATGACCGTTAAAAATCTTGTTTTCAGGGTGAGGCAATGGCTACGAACGTTGACATGAAAGGAATCAGCAGGGGTTCTGTACTGGGACCCTCTGCACGGTGGAACGCGCCACCCGGAGTGTTGTGCTTCCTGCGGCCACCCGCGCACCGCCCACAAGGAACTCGGTAATTATTAACTTTTTGTATTCTGGTATGTAATTAGGCTCTATTTCTGTTCTGTAGTCATACTGCGTTGCTTCTGAAAATAAAAATAAATAAATGGCTTGCGCCAAAATGTCTACAAGAAAAAAAATTTTTTTTTTGCTGAATATGTTATTTTTAAAACATGCATCAGATCTCTTCTGCAGCTTCAAGCCGCGAATGGAATCCATGTTTTCCGAAGCACATGGCGCTTCTAATGCTCGGCTACTACTAAGTACATTCTTGTTTTGTTTTGGTAATACAAAACGATTCTCGTAAATTACTTAAAACAGCAGTCAATTCGTGTGTCAAATATTAACAGTCGAAGAAGTTACGTCATAAGCTAATGTCACTCGCTATTTCATCGTATACATATTTTGTTTCGAATCTTTTAACTGTTCGTACTTTATTTTCGCATTTGTTTTCTGCCGCTTGCTTGAAGAGAGGTGAAAGCGCTTCATATACCTTCATTCTTATTCCCACTCCCTGTATCTAAAGAAAAACGATATGGTCTTTTATTATCTAAAGGTGGATGCACAGCTTCGGTTCCAAAACACAATGGTCATTATGCTGGGAAACTGGAGGAGGTAAAAGGAACCTTCTGCGGAGACAATCCAACAACATTTCTTGAACACTGAAGACCATCCTCCGGTCTCGATTGGTACGTGGAAAAGCGGATGCAGAAATAGAATTGTAATTTTGACGCTGACGGAATTTTTGAACAATTGCTGCTTGCAGGACGACCGTACCCCTGACGAAAGTGTTCCAGGACCCAACACTTCCTGCGGTTCGGAGAAGCAGATCGTTTCTGGGAACCGGTCAGTGAAACTCTCCGCTAGCACGACTCTGGAGGAGGCACTATAGTCATGTGCTTGTGCGTGTATTCCATAACGGGACTCTCCTACCCTGTGGCATATGGACAAACCCTTGGACTCCTACAGTGTCTGCTCGTTGAATTGGCGAGTTTCGATTCAGTTCATTTTGGACTAAGCTCAGAAAATTGCTTATGGCCGTTCAAAAGCAACATAAATTCTGAGCTTCTGCTGATGGCAAGAAACGCCGAGAAGTTTGTTTTTAATGCTATGAAGCAGGTAACTACACTCTAAAAAAAGCACAGGAATCTACTTTCCCGAACAGCACTTGGTTAGCCAATCACCGTAACTCACGGAGGCAGCTCAGCGAATAAGGATGCCGAAACATAAGATTATACCAAAAAAAACCCAGTCTGAGTTGTGTCATTAAGCAGTGCAAAACGTGACGCTTGTATTGCTTAGTGTCACAACTCAGACTGCATTTTGGTTTTGTATAATCATATGTTTCGGCCCCTACAATCGCTGAGCTGCCTCCGTGAGTTTTGGTGATTGTCATTTCAAGTGTTGTGCGGGAAAGTAGGCGCGCGGGGTTTTTTTAGACTGTACTTTTATTTTTTGTGTTATCCGCTGAAAAAAAAAGACTTCAGCACGGTTTTATTGTTATTGCTTATGGTAGGCAAAATAAGTCACTTTGCAGCACAATTTTTTTTGTGATAGTTTCCAAGAAACGCCGATTTCTGGCGTCGTTCTAGCGTTTTGTTGTTGTTGTTTTTGTCCGTATGCTACCAGAACATTGTTATAAAATTACTATTGTCATACAGACATTCCAATATATTTCTTGTGTCATGGCAAATAAAACACGCTGTTTACTTTTTAAGATTGTTACTGTTTTATTTGATATATTGATTCCGTTTATCAAACATAATATACAGATCAATTTTCCACTCCGTTACGCAGCACAAAATAACTGTGGTTAAACAATATCAGCGAAAGTGCAAGAACTGCATCACTGCAGTGCAGCGTGAGCTGACAGTCAAAACACGAAGGAGCAGAAATTCTGCGATACAATAAGAGAGATAACTTAAAGCCAGGGTCAAACTGCTTATACATCATACAAAATACATTCTGCAGACATGTTCCAAAACGAGTCACCGCGACATCCTGTGCTTTGTATGCCATGTGACAAAGCTACCTCTTGAATTGGTTGCCTCGCGGCGTACGAGGCATGGGTGTCGCGATGACTCGTTTTGGAACATGACTGCAGAATGCATTTTTTATGATGTATAAGCAGTGTGAACCCAACTTAAGAGGGACTATACCCCTGCATTTTAAGCAGGCCACCGTCCCTCCAAATTTAAGGGGGAAAATATCTAAAAAATGTCCCTCTTACTAAGGGGGACTGACCTCGAATTTAAGGGAGACGCAGTATCGCTTACTTTAAGAGGGGTGGTGTCTCACTTAATTAAGAGGGAGCATCCCCATGTAATATTAAATGACACATGCAAAGAAAAAAAAAATATTTTTTACACAGCTTAGATGGAAAAAGGATATCATAAAACGATTTTACAACGAAGAAAAACACATTTTAGAGCTATATTTACGGCGCTATACGAATTTTTAGTTGGCGCCCGCCGGAGCCTCCGCTGGTCACGTGGTAGGACCGCGCGCCGCCGCCCTGCGTCGCCGGCGCCGTAAAGCCACGCCGCCGCCGCACGCTGAGCGTTGTGCGAACGCCGCTTCAACGCGTTTCTCCACGCCGCCGTCGCCGCCGCCGCACAAGTTCGTCTGGTTCGGGGCGCCGCCGCCGTCATCTGACCGGCGCACAGGTCTATCACGTCTGCTTGCGCTTTTTCAGGAGTTTCCTTTGGGCTCTAAAAGTTACTTATTAATCTTAGTTTTTTGTTATACTTCAAACAAAGATGAATAAGTTACTTTTAGAGGCCGTAGGAAGCTTCCGAAAGAGCGCAAGCACCACGTGACAAATATGGGCCCGTCACGTGATAAATAAGGGCCACTTTTCCGCGGCGCCCGCGGGCGCAAACTACAAATTCATATAGCGCCGTAAATATAGCTCTAAAATTTTTTTTCTTCGTTGTAAAATCGTTTTATGATATCCTTTTTCCATCTAAGCTGTTTAAAAAATTTTTTTTTTTTCTTTGCACGTGTCCTTTAAGAGGTCTGTCGCCCCCCTTAAAGTTAAGTGGGAAAAAATCGAAGAAATGTCCCTCTTACTAAGCGGGACCGGGCTTAGAGTGTATGACCATATTTTGCTTAGATTGTAGATCTACGCTGTACCTGCCGATCAAACAGTCCAATCAGCGAGTGAAGGCCTGCCTCTCGTGCTGCGATATTTCGCTTTATACATTTAGGGCTAAAATAAAGTCAAGGATGGGGAACAAAGCTAAAAATAAGTGTCGTCCTTTCAACACCGTCAAACAATCAAAAACCAAAAACACGGTGCTTGGTGTTGCTCGTTGTCATTTTCCCTACGAGGTTAAGAATGGTTGAGTTTGGTATATCAAGTTCACGGTTCTTGTCTGGAGATTCTTCCTCGGGTGTATCAATCGGCATATATCGCAATTCGTCCGCAGAGCGCTAATCTGACGCTCGCGTTTCGCAATGCGGTGCCGAGCGTTTCTTAATAACCTGGTATTTTCCGGGACATCGATGGAGTTTATCTGTCTAAATATTTATTTTAATATACAATCAGTTGCTCATAGGAGATTGAGAGGAAAAGGCTTAGAACACGTCTCGCAGTATCCGGAAAATTGCATCTAAAGCGCGAAACACATGTACGACGAAACCGTCCGATCCGACGTGCGAACTGCGGGAATGACCTTCGGGGCCGAGGGTTTTCGTAGCACCGGAGAGCGTTGAAAACCCTCGCCTCCGACCGTCGTATTGACTGATCGGACGTCGGATCGGACGGTTTCGTCGTACATGTGTTTCGAGCTTAACTTTGAATCACATGGGCTGACCGTTTCACTATTTCCTTTCATCTTCTCTTCACAACTTTCAAATAAGCAAAGCTATCCACAAATGCAAAAAAAAGTGTGAACTGACCTCTTTGTTCTATGACTATATGTTCCGTCCGTTCATGGAATGTTCCGAGAGTGGAAAAGATAAGAGGATGTGGACGCGAAATAAAGGCTCGTTCTGTACGGACGCCTTTCGGCCTTGTTCTTTACGCGCTTCGTGTTTTCATTGTTTTACGACGTTTCAGTTTGCTTCGCCGGACTGTTTACACTCGTCCAAGTTGGACGAAGCAAAAACGGGTTGTGTTGTAACGCCGAAGCCTGGACGGCACGAAGGCCCCATCGATGTCCGGTCCAGCCGATACGGCTAAGCCGTAACCATCCTGTAACCGCTACAGCCCCGCGAAGACGCCGGGCGTCCTTGGGAAAGCCTTAATTGCAATCTGGCTAAGGTTCGGGAACGCTCGGGCGATTTCCGGCGGTCGTAGATTAGGTTATGTGGGAGGCGCGAGTCGCCGCCTATAGCGTTGCCGCTTCGCTTTACTGCTCCGACTCTGGCGAGCGCGCGAAAGACAAGGGGGGGGGGTTGGCGTTTACGAGGTCAAGCGCTTTACGAGGGCCAGTCTTTCGGTCGGTTGCTTCGCGCGTCGTCTCTAGTGTTGTGTCACTCGAATTAAGCAAGATGGAGGGCCTCGTGACAGAGGAGGCGGCGGATGATTTGGCTCGCGTGTTCAGCGTGTTTTCGTAGCATTCAACGCCTCGCGGTCGACGTCGTAACAGATTAATTCGCGCGGAGTAAAAGCGAACAGGCTCAAACACGTTGACTAGGGTAGAGCGAGATCCGGGAAAACACTGTTTTTGCGCAATGAGATTAGAAGCCTGGTCTAAGTAAGATTTTGAAGCTAGTTACCGTCGCACGTTTTGGATCCCCAAAGAGACGAGCTGAGCTGATAGTATATTAGCTAAGCTCGTGCCTTTTAGTTATATATTTAAAAAAAAATGAACGCATTCTGAGGGAGTTTCCCGTAATAAGCCTAGCTCAAAACTGTAGAAAATTAAGATGAGCTTTAGGATACTCGTTGATAGTGTATCTGCGAACAAAAAAAAAAAGATTTACCTGGTTTTTCTTTTAAGAAATAAAAAAAAATCTTATTTTGCACATCTTAAAGAATTTAACCTTAAAAAGTATTGTTAAAAATCAAGCTAGGAAAATTGTGAAGCTTGTTTTAACTAACATTAGGAGCTTTGGAAATTTAAAATTAAGAACTTGACACAAAACATTCTAAATATTAATAATAATAATATAATAATAATAATAATAATAATAATAATAATAATAATAATAATAATAAAATTAATATTAAATTTATTTATTTAAAGTGCCCCACAAGCCACCACTATGGTCTGAAAATTGGTGCAGTTCCACAAGAACGCCACAAGAAAAGTATATATGAAGCATCAAACTATAATGACACGCTAATACTAATATAGTATAAATACACACACAAAAAAAAACGTACATTAGTGAATAAATATCGAATTTGTCAACACAGGCGCTGGAAGTCAGCCATATGCACAGATGCCGAGATCCGGAGTGTCCACACTGTTATAAAGCGTCTGAATTGGAGAAAAGGGTAAAGGTTTCAGGTGTCAACAAATATTTAAAGGAAAAACGTATGACATGCCCGGCAGAGCGAAAATTTGCACGAGAATTAACTTGACAGAGTAGTCTAGACGAGTCAGTAGCGCTACTCGCAACCTTGTGGAAAAAAATATGTCACGATTTTGTCCTTTAGACAAAATTTAAAGATATTATTTTTTATAGTAGCTATTCGGTCATAAAAAATACGACGTTATAAATACCTCTCATGAAATATATAATTATTCCTTTGTTTCAGACTGTGTTGAATTATTCGGGTTGTGTGTATATTTAGACAACGTGTAGTTGGCCAGCCATTTCAAAGTTGCGACGAGTCATTCGCTGTAGACAAGAAATTTAGCCATTGCAGTACAACGGCTAGCCTGGGGTTTTTAACGTGCACCACGCGCAGTAGTGGTACACGACCGCACGCCGGTACGCAGAATGTGTTGAATTGTTATGGTTTGTGTTTTTGATAGTGAATTTCAAATAACGGAAGTAAATTCAGGTGGCAACCTTGCTAAAGAGTTGGAAAGATGAATCAAGCTGTAAATGTTCCTAAAATTTTAAAACAAGCGCGAAACAACTAAAATACATATTTTACTAGGACTGCTCTCCGCGTGAAATTAGTCAATTAGGAGCCTGTGCATGGTATTTGCAACACAACTTGTTCTAAACATCAAGAAAATGAGGAACGAAAACGGAAATGGACGTGACAATTAACGAACGAATGATATTTGGCGCACTTTAAGTCGACGTCCCTCAGAAAATTCAAGAGGAGGAGCTCTACTGTGACGTCCTCATAGCGACACTAGAAGAAGGCCATCATATCGTCAAAACTCCGGGGCAGGTTTCCTTATGACCGTCAGCTTACGTGTCGTTTATGAGTCGTTCTGCGAGCACCTCTTATACCTTAGGTACGCGGTCACCCATAACTGCTGTTAAGGGTGTTCAATAGGCATCCTAAACCGCAGCTGCGCTTAAGTATGGTTAGTAGTTACTGCCAACTATGCTCCGGTTCTAAGGACACCCTCAACCGCAGTCTAGCTTAACTGCGGTTAAGTTTGCCTGCGTATAACTATGGTATAGAATGACAGTACGGTGGAATGTATGTGGTCATGGGACCCGTCATACGTGTATCTTTCGACACATGATCCCGTTTAATTCCAATCCTAACCACGCGCAAAGATTTGGGTCAGGTGATGAAAGGCAAGCGGTTGATGCGGATGAGGCAAGCGGATGAAAGTAAAGCGTGGAGCACGTAACTCCAACCGCACGATCAGATTAGCGATGAACGGACTCTAGGGGCCAGTGACATACAGAAATGAGGTCCATGTTTCTTTCGTATTCTGAAGTTATGATTTGTTTTTCTCATTTCAATCCATTAGTATTTTTATACATTCGCTTCATTTGTGTCGCATTGTCGCGGCAGATAAACAATGTGTAACCTTAAATGTGCAAATTAATTTTTTTTTCTCCAGCAGAATGCACGGATATGTGCTAAATTTGAAGGGGACCTTTTGGTAGACTTCGATGATGGGATATTTTATCTGATCGCAGATTTGTCGCGAGACATGCAAGGTAAGCACAAATGTAATCGAGGTTAATTTCCAGGCAAAATGCAGGCGAAAGACGCCTGTCCTTATGCTTCATTACGATAATTTACCATAAAGAACGCCTAATTACTATTTGTAATATTTTATTCTTTTTTTTTTGTGGAAGGTGATATTGGGTTTGTCGGATCAATGCAACCGCATTTTTCGGAACTCAGTTATTCAAATACCTGTTTGCGTGAGTTTCAATTTCCTGTATGTGTGTGTGTACTTGAACATGATATTGTGCTCACTTGCTACAGGTTTCTTTCTAGTGCTGGGTCTAGATTCACTAGCCCATGTTGTTTTTTGCCAGCCACAACAGGGAACCTTTTTGGATTAATGAATGAGCGAAAGAACGAATGAATTAATGCACTAATTAATGAATTCCTTATTTCATTCATTGGATTATTAAAAAGTAAAAGCATGTCGCATTTTTTTTTTAATTTTAAACCAATCATGAAAATAACGTAAACAGCAATTTTTCCTGTGGTACTCTGAAACTTCCAGCGGCAACCTCTTTTTATGAGCTCTTTTCGAACACTTTTATTCATGCCTGTGTTAGAACACGCAAAAAAAAAAAGAACGAAATATCAAGTTCAGCGGACAGAAGGTTTTCGATAAATCCCCCAGCAAATTAGGTAAAGACCCATCTCAACGCTACACAGAGCAGAAAATATTTTACAGCCATACGGTCAGGAAGCCACAATTAATTATGAGCTCTCACACATCGCGAAAAAAAAATATAAATCTCTGAAACGAAGGAAGCAATCGAGCGATTATTACCCAAAAACGAAAAGTTCATGAAACTACATGGAAGGTAACATCACTGTCTCCACTAATTGGATGTAACCCGTAGTCTGGGAATCGTTTAATTCGGGCGGCTGCCCGCTTTAGGGAGATGGAAATTAAACAGTAAGGCCAACCCGCTAATTGAAAGGCGGAAAACCAGCTGCACCACGCTAATGAGACCCGGGCCCTCGAATGCCCCTTCGTATCCATCGCGTTCCCGTATATATCGCCCCGGGCACTAAAACGATTGCGGGAAGAGCAGCTCAGCTGCGGACCACTAAGTTTTGTTTCATTTATTAGCTTTCGGCAGAGTTGCTTAACAGACCGTTTACAAGGGTGCAGTAAAATGAACGTGTGAGCTGTAGTAGTTTTCTACAGCATGAAAAAATGTAGGCCGACTCTCATCAAGTGCCGGCCGAAAACTGATACCATAAAGGCATCCCGTCGTTCCTTCATCGAATAGCGTTCTCCCGTCTCCACCCGCCCACTGTTATCCTGTTTCGAAAGTTTGAAATAGCCTTCTAAAGCGTTAATGAAAAGGTTTCTCTGAATTAATAAAGCTTTCTTAAAAAACGCAGATAAAGCAATTACAACGTATAGAAAAATATATATATATATATATAAACGAGATTGGCGAACACGATGGCGTGGACAGATTAGATGTCCAGAATGTTATGAAATCCCTTAAGTGATATCGTATCCTAGGTATTGAAATTATAGTATAAAAAAGCTGAATCCTGAAATTTTTAGAAGCTCGTGAGAATCATTTCTAAACGATGTGCAGAAGAATCTAACAGAAAGGGAAGCTAACACCGCTTCTTAATTAATAGATAGAATGGCGACATACACAAACACTTCGTCCGAAATTCTAGAAATATGCCTAAGCATCCGTAGTTTTTTTTTTCTATTACGAAAGTTTGCTTATTTTTAAAACCATATCACGAAATAGAATGATGCTTATAATAGAACAAGTCGAAGTTCAAAGATTTGCTTGCCAGGTCGACGAATGATTTCCGGCACGCCCCTGCAAATGATTAATTTATTCAACTTGAGTACTTTTAATAAATGTAATTATTATTTAAACAGCACCTTGGCTTCCATAATCCATCGTCAATTTGAGGGCAGCTCGGCATGAATTCAACTTATTCAAGTCGTGCTGCAAAAAAAAATTGAATGCCATAACAAAAATAGAACCTATTGGGCAGGAGATCGAACTATAGGGGGCGCTCTGACCCGTTTGTTTCTCCACACCTCGGTGTTTACTCAACACAAGACCTGTGCACATGCCCACAGGCCTTAGGAGCATGTCCATGTCATCTTCTACAAGAGAGCGCGGGGCGCAGTTTAATGTAAAATATACCAACAATCGACGAAGTGACGTTAAGTGCCGGATCTATCCCGAAAGCAGTCGTCAGAGAATGCGAGTTTGACCCACTTAGGCTTTTGTGCTGAGCTGGGCACCCTGCATGCTGCATGGTTCATGCAGGCAGGAGTGGTAACAAATGAGCCCCTCCTCCCCCTCACCGGGGAACACGAACCCAGCCGAATACTGACGCCGCTTTCGGTATTTGTATTGTATTTGTTGTCCCCATCCGTGTAGTTCTAAAGTTGACCGCTTGGGGCGTCACGGTCAGCCCTCCTCCCCAACAAATACATCACCTCCCGAAATTTCTTCAACTTGAACTATATAGGCACAAATCATTCGACCATGTTGCCCCAGTGTCGAACCATCTCTGGCCATCTCCGTCGCGGAGCGGCCAAGTATAATCGTAAAATTATATATATATCTATATATATATATATATATATATATATATATATATATATATATATATATATATATATATATATATATATATATATATATATATATATATATATATATATATATATATATATATATATAGGGTGTTTCAGAGAACTCAGGCCAAATCGCTCCTGAAAAAACTACTCATCGCAACGAAAAAAGGCTTGAGCCGTTTGGATCCTGGGCCAGGGGCCTATTTAGGAAAATTATTAAAGTGCGAGATAATTAGAATGTTAATTAATTTTGCGTAAATAACTTCTTTATATTGTGTTTAAGGGCATGGTTTCAATTAGAAAATTCCTCAGCATCATCAAAAAACACTGAATCAACAAATTACACAACGATAGAAGTCACGCGAAGCATTTTACGGCTTTCTGAAAAACCGCACAAATTCGGCGGGTTTTTAAGTTTCGGTTTGCTATCGAAGCGCATCTCCGCCCCGGCGGCACCGCGCGCCGTGGAGAGATAGTGCAACCAGCCTCTGCTGCGCCGTCATCGCGCGACGCAGCAGAGGCTGGTTGCACTATCTCTCCACGGGGCGCGGTGCCGCCGGGGCGGAGATGCGCTTCGATAGCAAACCGAAACTTAAAAACCCGTCGAATTTGTGCGGTTTTTCAGAAAGCCGTAAAATGCTTCGCGTGCCTTCTATCGTTCTGCAATTTGTTGATTTAGTGTTTTTCGACGATGCTGAGCAATTTTCTAATTGAAACCATGCCCTTAAACACAACATTAAAAAAGTTAATTACACAAAAATAATTAACAACATAATTATCCCGGACTTTAATAATTTTCCTGAATGGGCCCCTGGCCCAGGATCAAAATGACACAAGCCTGGTCATGAGTAGTTTCGCAGGAGCGATTGGCCTGAGTCTCTGACCACCCTGACATAATATATTCTTAATATAGTTATTAAGAATATATGATATTAAAATATTATATATATATATATATATAATTCTCGAAGAAGAAAGAAAGGCGAGTGGATTCACAAAGGGCGTTGTCTGTGTGCAGTGCTCTGTGTGAGAGCATAAACTAGTCCTTCATCCGTGTTCGCGTTGTTTTTACTTTCACAGTTGCAGAACCAGGTCGCCAAAGTTTCAACGATATATTACAAGTGCAATAGGCCTCGCAAGCAAACAGTCCAGATTCAGAAAAGCTTTTTCGTTTTCTTTTTTTTTTTGTAGATTCGAGAACTGTGTTGGATGGTTGTTCTGTTATCTCGTCCAGGATCAAAGTAGCCATTTTCCGACCTCCAATCACGCCCTACTTTTTTTCTCGCCTTCGTCTTTTGGCAACGCAGCTTAAAACATAATCAAATGCAGTTAATATATTGTTAGAAATTTGTTTCCTTGTTGTGTACCTCGTTCGCTCACTTCTTTTTCCTTCTGCTTTAAACTATTGTACTGGTTTCCATTAAAAAAATTCTTAAGGTCGCGAAGTGAATTCGTTGTGGCCGATCTGTCAGATGAACAGTGACGCAAATGCCATATATGAAGACCCGGGTGCTTGCAAGATATATGGCTGCAAGAAAAAGAAATCTCCTATTCTGATGCTATTCTTATGTAAAAAACAACTTGTTTGCCCTAAGTTTAGGCATTCCAATATTTAAAAGTACCAAAACATAACTAAAAAGAATTGGTAAGTAATTTGAAGCTACCGCCCACACTTAGCCAGTCATGTCGTTGAAGCAAGACACGTGTGATCGCTCTAAAGGAGTGCACTAACGCGGAGCGGTGTCACAAGCTTCGCCTCAATGCTCTTATTGGCTCGCGGATGTCTTAGCTTTTATCGCTTACCATGCAGCGCAGAAGGAGAATAGAGCAATGAGAACACGCTCGAAATTAATGTTTTCCCTGAAGTTCTAATCTGATTTCGCAGAACGAATCGCCGGTCGCTGTCGTCGCGCAAACGACACCATTCCAGTGCGAGGACGTAAATTGTAAGCGAAATCACAGGTCTGTGGCCCATTGCTACTCACGAAAAACTGTACGCCTCTGGAAACGTCGTCAAAATTTAATTTGCTCCACTCGTTTTTTTTTTTTTTTTCGCTCGTAGTTCGATCTTTATTACCTATAGCACGAATGTACGCTATCCACCGTTTCGTTTCTCGGTGGATTTAAAAATAATTATGCTACGCCGCACCGCATACCTTACAATAATGTTTTTTTTTTTTTTTCACAACCTTAATTTTTCGAATTTGTTTCCGTCATAATGGACGCTACCCTCAAATGATTGCGAACCTTCGATACCATTAATATTTTGAGACTGTCCTCGAAACATAATTTTTAATTCCTAAGAAATGATACAATGAGTGTTTACATTTTTTATCATGAACCCGTACACCCTTTTCTTTCTTTCCCTTTGTCTTTAGTTCTATACAATTTTTACCTTCAGCGTTATTAGTTCCTTTTAGACGATGACAAGCACACAAAGAATATTTTCATTGTCTTTAATATTACTGTTCTTTCATTTGCCGTTGTCGGCTTTCAAGGTCTTTCACACAGGACACCTCTTCTAAAAGTATCGACGAAACAAAACTTGGCAGCGATCTTTATCTCCAAATTCTTATATTACGTGAAAATCATCATTTTTTGTATTTATTTAGTCATTTGCCCTTAAAGGCTCTATCAAGAGCACGAATTAGAGGGGAGAGGAGGCTGCATTTTTCAAATTATGCATCTATTAAACACATCATGCAGGTCAACTAAGAGAGCAGAAAAGCAACAAAAAATAGCATGCGAAAACAGAGACCAACAAGTGTCTGGAAAATGTTTTACACCAATATGCGGACTTCTAAAACCACACCCTTTTTTCTAAGAAATTCGTTGCTAGATTATATTAGAAAAAGTCAAGAATTTCAATTGATACAACGGAATCGAGCTGGTTTTTCCAGCCAATGATTATCTGGGGAAAGAAGGAGCGGTTAGATACGTTTATGCCCCCAGGCAAAGGGCGATTTTTCTAGAATTGCTTACTCGGGCAGATGGCCTGATGGAAGTACGTAGTAGGGCATCGCAATCTGTGAGATGATGATGCAGTATTTCGTGAAAAGCTGAAAGACGGCCAATTTTACGGCGAATTTGTAGGGGCGGAAGGGTCATTTAAAATTTGAGAGCGTGCACACTGAAAGCGCGGATTATAATCGGAAAAAACTAAATCTTGCTGTTCGGTTTTGAACTGCTTCGATGTCGTTAATAAGATAGATTTGATAAGGGTCCCAGACTGATGCCAGATACTAGAGTTTTCATCGGACGATCGTTTCAAACGTAACATTTATAGGTGAAATGAAGCGGAATTGAGGTTCCATCTAATGCATCCAAGTGTGTGTGTTGCCTTACCTTTAATGATTTCCGTGTGCTTAGACCAAGTGAGATCTGTTTCCTAATAAGTACGAAAATGTGACGTTGTACATTACGAGAAAAGGGAATGAATTTACATTTTGACTTATTCGATGACATTATTCGATTGATACGCCATGCGTGTATTTTGTTTAGATCGCTTTGTAGGCTAGGACAGTCGTTTGATCGTTTGTTTGGAAGACATTGACAAAGATGCAGTCCATGTTCGACACACTTAATAAATCTGACGCGAGCTTCTTCACTCCTTTCGTGAAGATCAAGAAAAGTGTAGACATTATGTTTCCTCGCGTGTTTTTTTTTTTTTTTTCTCATTTACGTGCAGCCCTTTAAGGCCTACCAGGTGTTTGGAGGTGCAATAAAACGCACGATTTATTTATTTATTCATTTGTTTATTGAACTGTCGCTGGGGACTCAAGACGAAGTTCTCTTTCATACATATTTCGGTTTAATTTATAACGGTAAAATTAAATCGGTGTACAGGTGACGGGACATTATTTTCTCGGCTACAATTGGCGGGAAGCTGTATTGGTGTTTATTTATTTATTTCAAATTTCTCGCAGGTCATTTTCTGGACATTACACAAGGGGAGATTTAGTCAAAGTGAGCATAAACCGGTATAAAACCGTGTTCTCTCAACCATGAACAATTTTAGCAGAAACACAACGCAATTTCTACATTTCAATACTCTTTTGGGAAGAGCGGCATGAGCAACGAAAAATCGTGTATTGCACAAAAATGTGAAACACTTGTCACGGCACGTCGATTCCCGTGATAAATTATGTGAGGAAACTGACTTCGCTTAAAAGTCACGTGACATTGATTTACCCGCAAATTTAGAGGGGAAACTGAATTGGTCTAAAGTTCACGTGAAATATATTTCTCACACTAAATTTAGTGGGAAACTGGGTTGAGCTATAAACACCATATGACGTCAGGCCACTTGACGTTTACGAGTTAAAGTTAGATGGGAAATGAACGGAAAGAAAAATATTTGAGATTAGCTGGTTCCGCTAGAAAGAATTCCGTGCTTTGAGGAAGGTAAGTACAATTTGGTGGAGGAAAAGGTTGTCTGCCAATTTAGTCCACTGCCAGAGAGGGGAATATATGTCTCAAAGCTTCCACGGTCGAGCCCGTTAATGCCGCAGAGAAAACTGGTATTTGTAAGATGCATGGATTCAGCCCTTATATGGAAGTTCAGCTAAGACAATTTTTAAAGCAGAGGTTATCGCATAGTTGGTATTTCTTCAAGAAAGGTTTTTCCACTTACTCGCATTCCTAGATGCTTCATTCCTCGTTAAAGCGCACATCTACGTGAAATGGTCTTTATTTCTTGCTCTCAAATGATATCGCTTTCATTTCTATTCGAGGCGTGAATGTTTTTCAACTTCCTAACACTCTTACTCAGTTCATTTCTTTTTTCCTTTGTTTTTACAGAAAAAAAAAGAAAGGGGAGGGGGGGGGGGGAGGGCTATGGTTCGCCGCGGAGTTTCGGAAAGAAGGATTTGAGAGGTTATCATTGGGGAGCGCGCAGCGGCAAAGGAATCTGGAACACGCCAGCTTCTGCTGCCTACATCCATTAGCTTAACTAAAACAATGCATGAGATACGTGTTTCCTCCTTTTTTTATTCTGTTAGAGAAGCAAACGACAAAAACTACGGTCCATGCGATCTGCCCCAGTTGGCTCTTTGAAAGTCTCTGTGGTATGCGAGAGGTGAAACATTTGCATAATGTATTCGGATCAGTTGTACAGAGCTCGCGAGCGAGAGCGATTCGCACTTTTCGTTTCAAACAGCTTCCAGTTCGTAAAAAAATGTTTACGCAGCGTAAAGTATCTCATTTTTGCCCTACTAAGTTTTGTAGAAATGCAAACGGCCTTTCGGATTCAGACAGACCCCAAAGAAATACCTAAGGGACTGACTTGCTGGGGAGGCCTGTGGCGCAAAATATTCAGGAAAAAGTCTGTACCTTAATGCAGATTTCACCTTTAAGACTCATCGCGGCCATACTTACTTTATAAATTGTTTCATCGATAAGGAGCAACAAGGCGTGATTGCGGCGTAATGTTGCCTACAGCAACACCAATCAGTGCTTATGCGTATATGATGATACGACCCTCTAATTGTGTCCCTGATGTTTCGATATAGCTTGTGTTTTTTTCAGTTTAACAGCGATAAGGGGACGTCTTGAATGCGTTTTCTGTTGCGGCTAGTTAGGTCCTTTATGTACGCTGCAAAGAGAGCGACAGCTCTGCTCCAGTTTGTTATATCGTTGCAACAGCCAGGGCTACACGGGCTTCGCCAAACGGTCGATTGAAACTTTGGGTATAATGGTATAGAGTTCACTCTCGGCCGGCTCCGAGAAAAAAGCTACGAGTAGGTCTTTTTGTTTACCATCTGTAGTAACAAAATGAAACAGGTAATCACACCAAACTTGTTTCTACAATGACGGACTCACGAACAAGACTATATATCTAATAGAGCGGAGAGGAAAATTATTAAGATTATTTTTTTTACATATGGCGTGTTCGTAGTGAAATTATATTATTTAATTAGTACGGTGCTGTGAGGGTCATGAATGTCTTCTTTTGCAATAGTGCCACGGCAGGTATTACATATTTTTTTCTTCTGTCGAAATCTGCACAAACGTCGGTGATGGACGACGCGGACGGCTCAAAGAGCATAATTTAGGACTCAAATTTTATTTACTTTTCAGCGTGCATGCGCGAGGAGCGCTTTGCATTATTCCCTTCTGCGAACAAAGCCCAAGAGTCGTAACAAAGGCACGTTTTTATTCCACTAATTTTCGAAATTACGTTTGCCGCAAACAAACTAAACGTGCTTGACGTCGTCAACGCTTGAAAAAAAAAAAAAATCGCTTGTACGGTGGAAGCAGAAACAAGAAGAGCGAGAACTCCTCGTCTCTTGCGTGACTAATCGCATCCAGTCACGCCTGTAAATTAAGAAACCACGAAGCGTTGAGAAGACACGTATGACTATAAATCAGGCTGATGTGTCACTAGAAGTGTCGCACATCGCAGCTGTTTTTTTTTTTTGTTTTGTTTTGTTTTTTTGACCTAACCTAGTTAGTGTTAAATGGATCTTCATGTAGTCGTCGTTTCGGTAGTAAATGGGACTTTCACTAAGTTAAACGTCCGGTTCCATAAAAACCACGTTATTTTTTTACGTTACTTTTGCAACAAAGCACCCCATTCTTTGGCAAAAGTTTAAGCGTATTTGTAACAAAGGCAATTCAAGTGTACAATGTGCCTCGAGCCAGTTAAATAAATGATTCAATGTGAACAGAACAGTAAGAGGAAGGGCGACACTCTAAGTGCAGGATATTGTTCTTGATTAAAATATCAAGTTGCGTGCAGCGCAGATGTATACGCGTTACAATAAAAAAAGCGCCAAACAATTTCAAACTTCACCCTAGCAAGTTATGTGTCGAAAGAGCTATGCTCCGAATACATCCCACCTCAATAATAATAGACTCCAATCATAATCGATTTTACAGTAGAGCGTTGCTTCAGGTAGCGTGATACAGTAAGAAGCGAACGAAAAGCAGCAAGTCCAAAAGCTTGGCGACGTGCGGTGTCCATAGTTCCAAGTGGAAAGTCGACTTTCAGTTTTAATTATCAAAGTTTAATTGAACAATTCTCGTATAATACTGCCGTGAAAACAGAGATGACGAATGAACAGAAGCCGTTAAAGAAAGCATTTTTTTCCTTTTTCTTTTAACCGAGTAAACGGAGAAGGACCTTTTCCAGCTGAAGAGCTTTCTTTGTTTCTGAATTCTAAAGTCGAGCGAGCTAAAACTACTAGGACATCATGTGTTTGTTAGTCATAATTGTTGATAAGCTTGCCTAAACAGTTATGCGTTGCGACTAGATTTGTGTTTTTAATTTTAGAGCTAGCGCTTTACAGGAAATCTGCGACATGGAAAAAGCTAAAGTTTGTACTGTCGAGCATGATCTCAAACAAACAGCGATGTACCGTTACACGATACCCGTATAAAATGTTGCAGTAATCTGCTACTAGTTCTATCCTTTTGTCGTATAATAACTAAGCCCGTGTTTTTTGGGGGGTAAAGAGTATAGAATATCTCGTTAGCTTTACGCGTGTTTTAAACGTTTACCACTTATCTCTCAATAAAGCTTACAAACTAAAGGCTCATTATTCACTCGGGCATGACAGACGTTTGAAAGGGATACGCGAGCTTCTTCACCAAGCAGGGAGAAGACTCATGTTGCGAAGATCACTGGCTGGCGAGCGAATTTCTACAGTGTTCATCGAACTTATAGTGAAGATGCAAGACATGTCTTGCTCAAGGGAGCAGTAGTCTTGCGGTAGCCGAACAATGGCTCCATGGCGTAGCACGCAATGGAAGCGTCCGGGCAAGGGAGTTACCTCGCGCGTGGACGACACGTAACCATTTCCGGGTGACCCTAGTAAATTTCTACGCCGAACAATCTACGCTTCTCCCCCCTCCCTTGAAGGACAGTGGTTTAATGGGTGCCGAGATCGTCAGTTATTGAATAGCCATTTCAGTGAAATCATAAAACACCTACTGAATGAACATTCAATGACTGGAACATTCAGTAGTCACCCACGCACTTCTGCGCCAGGAGGTGACGATATCGCGACAGACGTAGATCGGCTGGCTAGCAAACTTTCTGCGGAGCTATATGTCCAGCTGCGGTTTTGACCTTGGACGAGCGGCCTTCTCATCTCGGACGTTTGCATGAAGCGATACATCGGAAGGCCGTTCCCATTAAACACCAGAGTCCGCATGCCCCGTAAGTTTGATAACCACTGTACCTAAGAAAATTGATGTGAAGGAGAAATTGCAAAATCTCGACGGACGTGTTTTTTCTGTAAAAATGCCTTCGGGGAAAAACACGTGCTGGCGCAAAAAAAAAAAAGATATTTAAAAACACTTGCTCGGGCGCGTGTCACTCACAACGTGTTATACAAACTTTTGAAAAGTAATATTGCATATGCCTTTACCAGATACGCCGATCGACATGTATGGACCTCTTTGGCTTTGTTCAAGCGTATGATAACTTAGGCCAACAATTAGTACAATTTTACGTTACTGTTTCCTGAGAAGGACTGGGGAAGGTTATGCGTCGCTGAAACCCCATTTCAAGTGAATCAACCCCAATGTTCTGAAGGGGCGTCTTTTATTTTCGATGCCATGAGTGTACATAATAAAATTGTATTTTACCAATTAATCAAATAAATACGCTCGAAGTATAATACGCACATAAATTTGTATTTTAGAAAAGATATCACTTCTCGGGAAGGTATTAACATTATCGGTATTATTCAATAGGTGCTCCGTTTGTTGCTCAGGAAATGTCTAAGCGGTACACATCCCCAGCATTGCTGGACACGGTCTCCTTGAGCCCTCTCTTGGCTATTGTCAGCAAAACGCAGTAAAATGATAATTTCAGCCAAACTACTGCAAAAGTCCTTAAGTTCCCCAGGATATTTATAGAGTGCACTAATACACTCATATTTATTACCTACTTGAACCTCAGGATTGTATACTTTTTATTCCTGGGCCCGATATAATATTGTTACATTGGGTCATATAAACCACTTTGACAAAATTTTAAATTTATTCTCACTGAAATGAAGAATCGTAAGGTTCCCAAGAAATACAATAGCTGCCGACTAATAGCACACATCGAAGTTAAAATTTCGGTATTTTAATTAATACTTTTTATTCCTCGAGACTTTCGAATTCGGCCCGCACCTTGGCGCACAGCTCCGCCGTGCACCAAGGCCCGCTTCTTGGCCCGGCCCGGCCCGGCCCGCCCGACCCGCTTCTTGGTGCACGGCTCCGCCGTGCACCAAGAAGCTTGCAGCAAAGCTACCTTTTATAGGCTTATCGAAAAAAAGATTTGTACAATGCGTTCGTGACAGCATATTGGCTAAGAATGTGGCGGTTATAATATTACTATATAATAATAAGATGTTTACAATCAAAATGTGTACCCTGAATTTCAAATATAAGCAATTTTTATGTAGAGTCAGAAACACTTGAATTGTATATATTTTGCTTTGAATTTGCTTGTGTACGCAAAGTTTTAGCTCGGTTACAGACACAAACTGAACAAAATTCGTTCAGGCGTGTATAACTAGAAAGATAACTAGAACGGCGCGCCGCTGGCCGTTCGATTGTGTGTATTTTTATCTATCTTATTTTATATATATATATATATATATATATATATATACGCGTATAAATGAAGAACACAACGACAACGACGTTGGGAGGATGACACACCGGGCGACGGCGGTGCCTCAATCTGAGCCCTGGTTCCTCGGAAGCGGCAGCTTCTACTTTCCTGATGCTTCGACCCCAGTTGACCCCAGTGAGCGACAGCGCCATCATATTCCTGGGCCTCCTTCATGCACCGATCGAAGGGCGTGCCAGTTCCCCATGGCTCGCTGCTGACCCGTCCAACCCACCTCCACGAAATCTGGGCTTCTGCGAATCGGACTGCCATCCTCCCCAATACCAACACACTCTAAAATAAAAAGGGAGGAGAAATAGAGGAAACAGCGATGTTCCTCCGTGTCGCCAACGGAAGGGAGGAAATCGCACCCGTTCCTCCAGTTCACCGATTTAGATTCAGCGCCACCTGGTGCCGCTTGAAAAAGGGACGAAAAGTTCCTCCCCCATATTCGCGGCTGCAGCGGCGGTCGTACCGCCGCTGCCGCTGCAAAGATGTTCAATGGCGGTGACGGCAACTTGAAGGCTTGGTTACCGTCACCTTGAGCAATCCCACTACTGCCCATGCGCGATGCTAGGAGAGAAAAAGCGGAGCTGCGGGGGCTATATGGAGGTACACTAGTTTAACAAAAAAAAGCGAGGCGCGTAGCGCAGCGTGTGTCTCGTGAGAATCACGCCGCATGTGCTCGCTTCGAAATCGCGCTTGTTCATGGTGGATAAAACCTTGCGGCTGCGATAAGTACAGGTGGCGACTTATCACTGGCATGGCAAGTACGACCACTTTCGTCGCGTTACTTGCTACATGACAAGCAGACATATTAACTCTGGAGCGAGGGAACAAGAAAAAAAGGCGGACAGACACGAAACTATGTCTATCTATCCTTACCAAGCTCGCCTGCCTATTTGCTTTAACTTTAATAACAAGTAGGGCGCACAAGAAATAAATCGTCATAATCATGGAACTTTTTTTTGCGTGATTACGTAGTTGCTAAGATCGCTGCTCAATTCGAGTCGACACGTCTCTACGTTCCTAGCCCCGTCACCTTCGCGAGAAACATATACTCTTGAAATAAAGCGTACGTACCAAACAGCGAAAAGTAATCCGTGCGGCGTTTATTTCAGTTCTGTGTAAAAACAGAACAGCATATCCAGTCGATAGGAAAGAGCACTGCGTTGCGGCGAGCAACTGCGTCCGACACACACTGTAGTCCGTGAAGATCGGGACAACGACCGGCTTGCGGAAGCACGCGTTTTTTTTGTTTTTTTTCAAAAACCATAGCCCCCGCACAAGGAATGACACTGAAATGACGATTCGGCGAAGGCACGAAGTAACGGATCCGGGAAACAAGGTCAACTATTCATTCGGGAAGAGTCCACCTAGAAGAAAGGGTAGTACAGACATTCCATTCTGGTTGCGGGGCGAACTGGGGGAGGGAGGTCGGATCCGCCGTCTTGAAGGAACGGATGATTCACCACAGCGGACGGTTCGCCGCCGCTTTTTTAGTTTGTGCGGCATCTCCTGCTACTGTGTGCTGCATATCAAATAACGCAGTCGCACACAAAAAAAATGAAGTGAAAGAAAAACCCCGTCGCACTTTTGTTTTATTTTATGCGGCCGACTTAGTTCGTTATCGCGCGGTTCCTCTCGTGTCGTGATACGAGCGTGGCTGTAGCACACGAACAAGTCGACCCTGCGTTAACAACGTGGATTTCAAGTCTACTCGTCTCAAATGCACTGGACATACTTTTAAAAGAAGCAAGGATGAACATAAGCTTACTCGGTGATAAATTTACGTTCTATTTAGATAGCGACATGAATAGAAGATAACTAACTGTTGTTGTACAAACGTTTATTTTAGCTTTAGTGTCCTAAATAGTTGCTTTGCGTTAGCTCTCGTAACGCTATATTCTGCAACGAGTTGCAAACATTCTCTAAAACATGAAAACGCGGCTTCGTGTACGGTATATATAGCGGAAGCCATACCCATAACGGATTGCTCATTGAGTGGCGGAAGTGACTGAACGATCTACTAAAACTATCAACACAGGCTTTTTAACTTTCTGACTTGTGCAACATGATGTTTTCAAGCGGTTGCATTATATCACCAAAGACATTTTCATTTTAGTTGTCTACTGCCATACCAAAGTCATGGTTTGTGTGTCCTTATCACTCCTGGGACTTACTTTTTTATAGAAAAAACGCTCCAGGTTAGAAAATTAAAACAATATTAAATTTCTCTAATACGGGTGACAAAGCATGACCCAATATTAGTTCTCTGCTGTTGCAAGGAGTCTTGTTAAAACCAGTAATATTTTTGTTTGAAAAATTAATTGAAATACTTGTGCAACAATTAAAATTATTATTACCCCACCAAACACTGAAAATGGATTACACTGGCACTGAACACTCCAATCAAGCAATAGCTGGGTTGCAAATTTCCGCACCAGTGTAATGCATTTCAACACTGCATTGCCAAAATGATTCTTCGAACTTATTAAAAAATATATAATTATTAAATCTTAGTTAATTAGCCTAATGATCTACATTTGCTTTGATCAGGTTGTTGAATTAAGAGATGGGGGCTACTCCAAGAGACAATAAAAAAATGTATTAAGCACGAGTAATATTCATTGCATCTCTCCGCGTTTATGTGACAAATGACGGCAGTCACCGGCCAAGTCGGATTCAAAAATAATACTGCCTATTTATAGAGAGTGCGAACTTAGCGTACGTAGAGAGGGGTGGGGGTTCGGCGTCGCTGCGCTGTTTCTGTTGTGGGGTGTTCCGCTTGTGTTTCGTGCATTCTGTGTGTACTCTGTGTGTTCAGTGTTGTATGTGTATTTACCATGCAGCGTTCGAGAGTTGGGCGACACTGGACAATAAAATTGGCGCTTCACCAACATTTTTTTTTTTGTTGTGAGCGCCATCTGGTGGAAGCTATATGAATTACACGAGGGGAGAAAGTTTCCTCCATTGGGCGGAAAAAGGTGGCGATTTTTCTCCCTTCTTAGGGGAGGAACGTTTTCTCCATGAGCAAAAATAGGTGGCAACTTTCCTCCCTTCTTAGGGGAGGAAATTTCCTCCCTTTTGTTGAGTGGCAAATTTCCTCCTTTTAGAGAGTAACATAGGGGACATCTCATTTCCTCCCTTTAGGGAGGGAGTACTACTCCCTTTTTTTAGAGTGCAGTCTTTGTCGTCGTCATCATGCATGTATATACTCATCACAATATCATGTTCACTAGACGCGGCACCACGGGCCTTCATGGTACGGGCTGCTAGCTTTCCGCGGTGCCGCGGCTCTCCAGAGCCAAATAAATAAATACTAAAAACTAAGGACTAAAGACAAAATGCTTCGCTGACCAACAGCCGGTAGCGCCTTAAAAGAAAGAACAATAGTGTTTCCTTGTTTAGAGGATACAAATTCCAAAACTACACCATACATGACCATACTATACTCTATTTCCCCTTAAGATGTACCGCAGGAAAGGCTACAAGCGCGAGCTCCTTCCTCTGGGGCAGATCTCGGGGGCACAAGCTCTCGTGCAGTAAGGCAGCTGCCAACGCTATGAGCTCGCGTTTCTAGCTTTCGCTGCGGTACACCATAAAGTGAAACGGAGTATAGTGGCGCGCATGACTGAAATAACATACGCAATACAGGAAATAACAGATTGTCTCTTGAACGGAAAACGGCAAGATACACTTAATTGGGGAATTTTTTTGTTTCTAAAAGTCAAATTCAGAAACCTAAACTAAACTAATTTTTGCTAAAACTCGGGGTATATCGTGTGCATCGTTTCGAAAAAGTATCAAACGAAAACACCACGCAACACTTTTGACGTTGTTTCACACCTCGAGACACTGGCTTGCACTGGCGCACCGACCGCCGGCGTACCATAGCGCGTAAAAGGTCAAAGGTCAAATCAGTCGTTAGTTGTTTATACAGCAGGAGGTTAGTCTGCCAGAACAAGGCAACATTGTTACCCACTGTAGATAAGCAATTTAACCAGTGCAGTACGACTACTAGCATGGGGTCTTTAACGTGCACCACGCAGTAGTGATACACGACCGCACGCCGGTACGATGCTTATCCAGATCGAAACAGGCAAGGGTGGGGATTGAACCCAGGATCTCTAGGTTCTGCAGCGCGAGCTTTCGCTCCACGTGCTCCGATCTGGTGTGCGCTAAAGTAGTGTGCGCTAGACCACTCGACCACCGATTCCCTCTGTATAGCGCGTAGTCGTGAAATGTCTGCGACTGATAATGATGGTAGCTTTTTTGCCAAAAAAAGAAGACTGGGCGCGGACCTCCCCTCCGTCCGGGCTGGATTCGGCGCTGTAGGCACTGAGCTAGATATCAGACGCCATGAAGTTCCCAAAAGTGGCGCGCGGCACGTGCTTCGAGCATTTCTACAAGGAATGGCGCCACTTTTCCCAGGATAGAGGGGCTTCAGGCTTCTCAAGGTTGATACGCCACGTGTCGTGAGAATCGGGAACTAAAACAGCGTGTCCCAGAAATCTGGCCAAGTAATTTTTTTGCCACGTGTTAGATAACATCCTGTCGGCGTCCCTCAAATATCAGTCGTATTCACCTCTAAAAACGTAATCTCGAGGAACTTGTATAAAAAATTCATATGCGCTGGGCTATGTTACAGCAGGTCTTCCCTGTTTCAATCTGCAATATATTTTAAGATTACGCTTCTTTGAACATAAAAAATACTTCGCATTTGGGGTTAATTCTTTTTATTATTCATTTGATAAATCACTCGTCATAAACGCAAGTTATAATTCGGGAGAATATTTAAAGAAAAAAACATCACATTAACACCGCACACCGGTTGCCAATTGTAGATTTTGCTTAGTCTATTTGCCCGCGAGGCTTAGGAATCAAGAAAAAAAACTGCAAATGTATAACAGATAGGTGAAGCTGATAAGTATATAGATTCGTCGAGCATTTCTGAAATTTCCGGTCTGATAATGAGAAACAAGGTCAAGCTCACGAAATGTATAAATCAGCCATGAAAATAGGCAAAACAAAAAAAAAAAATCTTCGGAATTAAAAAAAAAACTGTTTTTAGAAGATTTATTTATATGGGTAATTTCACCTATATTTGTCTATTCGAAGTATAGCAAAAGTTAAAAAAATGTAATCGATTACAATTTTAAGACGGTGTATGGCTTAAAGCTAAACTAGGAAAGGCGGAAGTGATTTTTTACAAATGAACATTTGTGGCTTGAATACGCATTCTTTGTGAACAGATTTATAAATTTCTGCAGTTTATTTTATTTAGTCAGTGGCAGAAACGGTCTCCACAATATGGAAGAAAAAGCGATCCCGTGACCTACGTTTCCTTTGTAACCAGACCGTGGCGCTGATGGCGTAGTTGAGTGCACTAGTGATCAAATAAACCTAAGATGTTTTGAGCTATCGGCTTTTTCATTCTCCGTTTCGCTTTAGGTCTGACCACAGCAGGAGCTACGTTGCAGTAAAACAAGTAGCGACAAAGTGCCGTCATGGCGCTCATCACCTTTGCGCGTTTGCTAACCCCGACCAAATCAATCACGCTTTGCAAATGTGCCGGGTTCCTCTGATGTTTCCTTATTGATGCGAAAGCATTAACTGTCCCATGGAGCGCCGCCGGCGTAGGCTATGACCGCGAAAAATGCGCAACTATTTCGCATAAAAAACGAGGGCTCCGGTCAACGAACAACTGAAGAGCAGCTAAGGAGAGGGTGCGCGCGCTCGGCAGCCCCTCTCTCCCCCCTCTTGGGCCAGGTTTAAACCCCCTCTCCCCTCTCATGGGTCACGTGTGAGGCGTGTCCGGAGGCCCGGAGAGGGGGCTCCTCACGTGTTCTAAGGGCGGCGCCATTTTGTTAGACTGCAGCGCCCTCTCCACACATCCGGGGAGTTCAGCAGGTTCGGCGGGCTAAAACGAGAAAGAGGGCACGCGCCCGACTCTGCTAGCAGACGACAAACCGGGAGGTTGCCGTTCTCCATCTTTGCGCTGTACCGGTGGGCTGTACCGAACATCGAACTCTCGCTCGTGGCTGCCGTAATAAAGTGGTTCGCGTTCTTGGAATATTTATGGCTACTCAAAATCAGCCTTTAGCGCTCTGTTGTTTTATTTCAGTAAATGATCAACTAGCGTATCTTTGTTCCGTTGCTTCAATAGCAGTGGAGTCAGCAGGCACCTCAACCACTGCGTCTATTGCGCCAGGAGAGCACATTTTTATTTATTATTCCAGACTTCCACACATTGTCGCTAAAGGCCTACACATAAAATAGCTACAGCAACCGGATTTACTTTTCGCCGGAGCGACCGGCCACCGTGACACAGTGTTTCCTTTTTTTATCGCACGCAGGTAACATTCTAATTAAACTCGGTTAGTCTTTTTATCGAGCATAGCATTACACGATAACTTGCATATCAAAACCCGCGCATCTGCGCTTCAAACTATCAAAATAAACGCGATTTTAAATCGAGTTTGAACGCCAGCCGGATATTAGGTACAGCCCACTCCGCGGAGCAGACGACGCGCGGGGTGGGAGGGAGAGGGCATTTTTTCTCTCTCCGCTCTTCCTGGTGGAACGGTTTATATGCCGACAAAGCCTGGCGGATCGCTACGAGGAGTGGCCGCCGAAATGGAAAAGATGGAGGGGCAGACAGTTGATGAGAGGAGAGCCACGTGACGGGCGCCCCGCTGCGGCGAGACGCCGAAACACACTTCTCCCGAGCGAACAAGTGTGTTTCGGGTCCTCGCCACTGCAAAAGCTGCGCGCTGACGTCCAGGTTCCCCAACAAATGACCCTCTGATGCTCTGTGCTACCAGAACCTCGCGCTTCGAATCTGCGACCGGGCACTTTATGGCTGCGTTTTCGAACTGCCAGGCTTTGTGAGTATTGAGGAGGCCATGGTTGTACGGTCTGCCTTCAATTTCGCGCTGCGAAGGAAAGCGGGACTCGCTGTCCGCTGTCCTCCGCGCCGCGGACAGCGGGGCACGCTGCTTGTAGGAATGCGCCGCGTGTAGGAATGCTTTCGCATTCCTACTCGTAAGCAGTCTTAAATGTACTCCCGTATTTCTTTTTCATTGTGCGGAGATGGTTTGTTCGGTGATTGTAAACACACAAAGACAACGAGCGTTGTTACGATGCACTTTTGGGGCTCCTAGATTGGCTACGTGGTATTCTAGCGTCGGCTGGGGTCGGATATAATGTTACACCGAGAAATAAAGCTTTTTTTTTTTTTTTCTCGCCAAATTCATTTCACCAGTTCGAGCGAAGGGAGAGACTGAACCAGGCGAGTGCAGCCTAGTCTGACATATAAATTTGACCCCAATATTTACATAGCACAGATTAACACCGAGTGCGGTGCCAAGAGCGCGTCTTCGACCATATTTCGTTTCGTGAATAGTTCAGAGGCGGACGGCTGTACGAGGTGATGCGACTGATTACGCAGCATCCAAAGCGTAGGCCTTTTCGGTTTATGAATGCTTCAGCGATTGTAGAACACGTACAGAACATGACGAGCACCATGATGGTGCGCTTTTGCCGCTTTCCGAGTGGCCCCATCAGCTCGCAGCTTCGGCGACGCCTCAAGAACTCTTTCAGCTCGTGTAGGACTGTTTGGCCTCAAGCACTATCACCCCCTGGAGAACTAGAAAGGCAACTAGGTGATGAAGAACACATTCACATAAACAAATGATCTTAACAGATTCACTAATAGGTTTTTCACGGAGAACCATTTAAAGGGGTGCTTAAAATAACTTTTTCGGGTAAACATATGGGCGAGCGCGAGAACTTCAGACACATTTTAAGACCTGATTTCTTTCGGGATATTAGGCTGTGACCGCGGGAGTAGAGAAGTCATTCAAAGGTGGGGCGGCACTACATATATTCAGCTGCATCTAAGGAGAAACCCGTAACTTCTATTAGAATGATTCGTATTTTTCTGAGTCTTTTACAATTTTTTTACTCGTTCGTTTCTAATAGGCCTCGACGCGTGTACGGCTTCCTTTAAGATGTCG